>APFE030338586.1:169592-242811 GCA_000404065.3 Pinus taeda
CTTTCTCATCAAATCTTTATGATCGAATAAATTTTCATGTCCAAAATTTCATTGAAGTATATTTTTCAAATTTGGATATGAGTTTACTTATGATCTTGTTACGAAAATGGATGCACTGGAAATTCTCTTATACTTGAGAGAATGAATTATTTTTCTAAAATAGAATAGGATAGAATAGAATAAATAAACAAGTAGAATGAATTCGCAATAAGACTTCCATAATAAATTTGTTTCAAACTATTTCTTCAAATCATTGTTCAATATTCATTTGAAAGGACTACATGGAAAATGCAGTAAGAACAAGACTATTTTGGGTAACCATATAGGATCATTTTGAAATCATGTTTTTTAAATATCTCTTTAAATCTATTTTTGGAATCCATTTTGAAGTTTTCAATTTATATCACAAATAAAAATGTTATCAAAATCAAAACTAGGTCTCAAGTGGAATGTTGAGGACAGAGTTAGTACAACCTATATTTGAGGTGTCTAATGGAAAATTTTTTATCTGAAATTCATTGGGAAGATAGCCCTTGGAATCTAGTTTCCAAATCAATTTGAATCACTTCAATCAGGTACCATATGAAAAAGTTATTCTTGAAATACTAACTACTTGTCGAACAATCTGCATGGTGACAATTCTAGGTCTTGACTGTTCATTGGCATATTTGAAATACCAAATCATCTTCTTTTCAAAACCTGTTTATATGGGAGATATATATTCAAGTTTAGTTTAAGACACAATTTGAATCATCCCATTTGGAGGTGAAATGAAAAAATCATGCCACATTTAGTGACTGCATGTCTTCAAAACAGTATAGTAAAAATTTGCCTCATAGGTCTGTTCATCACCAATGTTGTGATAACAAGCCTAAGAATTTTTAAAACCTGTTTCTATTGGAAAGACAAAAATGAATCACCGTTAATCTCCAAGTGGAATCACATTGATCTGATCTTTATCGAAAACGTTACACTTCAAATAGTGACTGTTGGTCTAGTTAAAAATTAACAAGCAGCTCTATCAAACATGGCACTCCTTATAATTTTACCATATAATTTTCAACCATTTTGAAAAAATGTTTATACAGAAGGTAGCCATATGAATTCACTTCAACTTGGCTTGGGAATCACTCTAATAGGATATCAAACGAATATTTTGTAAACAAAATACCGCTAGGAGGTCTAGGCTGGCCACCATTCCTCAAGGGGTAAATAAATGCATTATGTTTGTCTATCATATTTGAACTTGTTTTCTAAGAAATGATTTTAATGATTTACATGTTTATTGGAAGAAGAGAGACTGTACACCTCTCTTCCTCCATCATCTAATGCTGTATTGTAGGCAAGTGCTATGTTTTTGCAGGTCATAGGAAGAATGAAGGAGTGAACTCCATGGATGAAGTAATTTTCAAAGTTAAATTCATATTCCAGAATATGAATACAAATGTTCAAGTCAAAGCAAAGTGAAAATTCACTTGATGTTGAGTTCATTCAATGGAACTGAAACTCTTGAAGCTTGCTCTTAGATGTTGACCAACAACACCAACAAACCCTACAACATGATCGAGATCAAGGCAAAAAGACATGAAGATAATCATCAAAAGAAGCAGTCAAGTTCAGTACCATGTCAAGTCACATCAATCTCCAAAGTAGCCTTTCATATTGAATTCATATTGTTCATGATTTGATCTATCATCCATACTGTATGTTAAGCTCCATGACCAAGTATGTTGAAGTCCAGACTTACTACTATATCATGACTTCAATATAACCTATTTTCATAAGATTTTCATACTTCCTTACTCCATTACACCCCACCTCAATCTAGAAATGGAAAAAAAATAAAAAATAGAAAAAGATCAAAAATAATAAAGGATTTTGGTTGTGAAAATCCACGAAAGTGGCACAATACAAACTCGAATTCATATTTGAAAACCAACCAACTTGGCCAATACGAATTCTCTATTTTGTTTTATCATTTCTTCAGTTTAAGTTTGCAGGAATCGTCCTCCAGAATAAACAAGACTTGAGGAAAAGTCTTCCCATCAACAAGGGGGAAGGTTCGCAAAAAGATACTTAGTCGTGCAGCTGAATTGACGATGGAACTTGTATTGTCGGAAGTTGGGACCTGAAATATTTTTGAAATCAATTGCAGAGGGACCTAAAATGTTAGCAAAAACATGTATATATTGCATAAAAATGTACATGACAGAAGGGACCTGAGTTATTAAGAATCAATTGCAGAGGGACCTGAATGACATCAACAATCAATGGACCAGAATCAATGAAGAACGTAGAACTGGAAGCATAAATAAGCTCTATCTATCTATGATATTTGATCAAGACAACTTCATCCAATATTGTTAAAGAACAATAGCATTCATCCAATACTACAGGGAAGTACAAGAATAGTAAGTACAAAATTTTGCTCTTGCAAATTTACATTTTTGTAGAAATTTCTAGACTTTGTAAAAATTGAGTTAATACCTGAATGCATATTTTATATTCATTACATTTACCTTCATCCTATATCCCTTATTTTATACCCATCATCCTATATTCTCCATTTACATTTACCCTATACCTAATCCAATGTACATATGTACATATTTTTCATTCCATAACCCTAATATGTCATTATCCTTATATTCTACATTCCCTTCATATATTCCATATTTAATTCATAACCGTAACCCTAAGTATTTTTCCATAAAGCAAAAGGGATCAAAGTGAGGATTTAAAAAAATTGAACCTGCACAAAAAAAGCAAGCATTAGTCCTATCAAAACAATTTTAAATATGACCTAAAAATGGTCATTTTAAAATTAAGGAAATACATTGCAATACATATGGAATAAGTGCAAATCGAAATGATTAGCCTTATCATAAGCGCATAAGAAGAAATGCTATTATTTATATATGCATGGTGTAAAGTTATATGATGGAAAGTATATGATAATATGCAAAAGGGTAAGGTTATTATCATCAAACATGCGCATTTGTTTTAAGGGAAATACATCAACGAAATGTATTAAACATTATATGCGCATTTTGAAAGGGAATACAAAAAGGAAATATATCATAAGGCAAACATTTCATAAGGAAATGCATGCTAAAACATTTGCATGTTGCACATATGCACTTTATTGAAACATATTGAAGGCACATCGTTTAAAACATATGGATTTGCATGGCTTCATAATGAAACATGGAGGTATAAGGTAGGCAGGCTTGCGATCATATGGCAATGTGATAATACGATGATGTAAGATTGTTATGGTAAGCCAGTGGTAATACATTGAAATACGATGGAGACAGTCACGACATATCAATGAAACGATAAGGTGAGACTGGTCAAAAGAACCGACAATTAGCCAATAAGATTTGAAAATAGTCAAGCAATTGAGAACAAATCCTCTGTGCCTCTCAGAACTATTTTGCTAGTTGCTAAATGCATTCTTTTTTACAGTATGGTATGCAGGATGGCCAGATGGAAGCAATCAAACAACAGAGAAACGGTCAAATCAGAATTTAAACTACACTAGTAAAGATTTTGATATAATGCCGAGAGTTTGCAGAATTTCATACATACTCCGCCATTTTTATATGCAGAGCATGGTAAGAAGCACTCTCACTACACCATCATAGCCATTTTGAAGGCTCAACAAAAACAATGAAGTGTTGAAAAATAAATTAGTGTATAAGCTTTGAGCTTGAGTGAAAAACGTTTTGGTCAAAAACCCTATGCATTTTAACAAAGCTACAGCTACGCAGAACCCACTCTCTCAGCTATTGAAGTCGTAAAAAGGCTTGTACACCGTGGATCCAGAGAACGTGGCCACAGGAAGGATGCAACCATGGCAGCAATAGGTACGTAGAACAGAAAATGACTTGGAAAAGTAAAAAAAAAAGTCAAACTACATTTAAAAAAAACTCTGTAATGTTATTTTCCATAATTAAAATGCAAACCCAGCTCAGTGATTGAGCCTTTCACCGTGTGCAAAAAGCTGAAGCCATATAAAAAGCAGAAAGAAATGCAAAGCTAAGCAAGGCACCGTAGGAGTAAGGCGGTTATACATAAGATTTAACGCTGAGTTAAATCCCATGGATTGCACAGGAGAATAAGGTAAGATCGTAAGTTTAATAAATTCAACAGAGGTTCATGAGGAAATCTGGGGATTTTTTCTAAAGATCGTTGGGATATGACAACACACAACTCATGTTTGACATCCATTTGTGCCACCAGCCAACAAAACAAAGATACAGGGATATGGAACGCCATTAAACAGTCCTCAGATCTCGCCATTAGCCAGGTAAACACCGAAACTACACCTTGATTCCATAAGACAATAAATATAAGGATTAGATAACAGCAGTGCATTAATGAAGTGAATGGTTATGTAGCAAGATTTGTTCATAGGTGTAGGCGCTGAGTAAAGCACGAGAATCATGCAAAACAATGCGACATTTCAACCACATTGTCTTCTTAAGAGCTAATCTAATTCTGAGTGATTTAATATTGAAGATAGAATCAGTAATGGAGTTCAGTGTTAAAGTTCTGTGCCTAAATGTGCTTGTATTGAGTTTGTTTGTCTGCAACATGGAGGCAAGAGAGAGCAAATTCTTCGACGTCGAGACTGCTTTCGAGAACCCTGTTGGTGGATCAACGACTGCTGGGTACAGAAAGATACACCAAGATTGGTGTTAATAATTCTTACAGAGCCGGTTCGAGTAATGGCTACGATTCCTATCGAGGCAAGGTAAACAGTAATGGTTATGGTTCCGAATACTGCAGCCAATCTTATGGTTCAGGTAAGTCGGGCTATGGTGCACGTTCTGAAAGCAAAGGCGCCGATCTTTCAGATTATGGTGGTGCCTATGGCACCGCTTCCTGTAATCGTAATGGCTTCGAAGCGGATCTTGGCTTTGGCAACGTAGAATTCGATGCCAACAATGGTTTTTATAAGGAAAATCCTTGAACACGTATTCTGGACATTGGTAGTAAGGCCTCATAAAGTTCTTTCATCATCCATATGACTTTTTGTGTTTCATTTGAGTTTTGCCGATAGCATAGCAAGGTTTCTGAGTAACAAAAGAAAAAAGAAAAAAAACTACTTTTAGAGTTTGGTATTTAGATTCCAATGGTATAAACTATAAGCTTGTCTCAGTTTATGATGTATATAAAAAATTCCCATAAATAAAAATGTTGGTTTAAAAAATAAATAAAAAAATTATGCTAATGGAAAAGAGGTAAGTAGGATATTGAAGAGGCATTTGAAGAGAGAAATCATTTGTTCTTATATTATCAAGCTGATAGATTTCCAATTGCCCTCCAAAATCTTGACACCAGAGGAAACCCCAGGGTCAGTGCTATTTTGGACTTCATTAATCCATCAGTTTGACTCTCAGTACTCTTATAATGACTTCATAGACCTGTTTGTACATCCAGTTGCAACCATGTTGCTAGGAAGCCCTCCACCCACAATCAATGCGGACATCAAGAGGGTCCTACAGTTGTCTAAGCAGTATAAAGTGGGGGATTGGTACTTGTACCAAAACCACATTGAGATAAGGATCTATGGATGTGAGCTACCTCCCCATAAATTGCCCAAATACCTCCCTATGAGATTATTTGCTTTGGAGTAGTATAGACAAATGACCAACTCAAATGAGGTACACTTTGTCAAGGCCAAGAAGAAAGCACAACTTAGAATAAAGGATCAACTTGGGCCATTCATTTGCAACAATAGAGAAGCAAAAAAAGTAGCAAAAGAGATTCTCCAAAGACTAAGATTAAAACAGAGTTTCATTTGGATATATGATCCCTGTGATTTCATTTGGAATAGGAGACTGAAGAATAAACTATCTCCTTACATCCACCATAGAATCCCTGAAATTGAACAATATGCAAATCAATTTGAATGCAGGGAAAATACTTTGGTAGACCAGGATACCACAAAGATTGTTGTAAATATTGTTTTGATTGACTTAGATAGAAGACTTGATGAGGATTCCTTTGTACAGGTGCCAGAAGCAAGTCAATCAAAAATACCCAAGGAACATACAACAGAACAACCAAGCTCCTTTGAACCAACAGGACCATTAGAGCAACAACCTTCAGAGCAACCATCAGAGCAACCAGAGCTTTCAAAACAACAAGAAGAATCAGAACAACCTGAAATTTTAGAAGAGCTTGATTCACTTGAGAAAATCATGAGCAATCCTCTAGTTTTTCAGACTCCTCTAAATGAGGAGAGAGACCTTAAAAGAGATAGAGAGGAGGGCACTCCTTCCAACAGGCCTATTGCCCAAACCTATGCTAAGAGGCAAAGGTTAAATCCATTTTTAGAGCAGGAATACACAGAGGAGACAATAGCAACTTCAAGAGCAAAAAGGATAGAAAGCAGACACACCACTCCTTCAGGGGGAACACAAGAACCTTCCACCTCTCAAGCTAAAATGTTGGAAAGACAACAGGGTGTGCAAGTATCCTCTTTCAGGGCTCCTATAGGACATAGTTAGGAAATTAAGGAAACATACAAGGAAATCAAAGCAAGGAATGAAAGGTTAAACGTGTAAAGTTATCCACATTATCTGAAGATGGCTCCAATAGACCAAACAAGGCTAATGCCATCCTTTGACATTAAAGAAGGGAAAATGTAGACGAGCTTTCTAAAGCCAACAACACAACAACCAAAATCCATGGTAGATTACCTTAAAACAGATTTTGAGGTATTGGAAAAGGACATTCATCCAATTGACCAAATAGAGCTTCATAAAAAGACTGGTGAAATGGTCTATTCTACATTGACCAACAAAGCAATCACAGCTCACCAACTCCAAAATTCATTAAGTAACATATCAGCATGGTTTCAATTGGGAAAGGCCTCCTCACAGGCCAAAACCAAAACAAAGTCCTTGGAGGACTTGGTCGTAGAGCTGGGACATGATCCCAAGGATGTAAAAGCTACAGAGAGGCTTATAAAGAAGAAAAATGATGATATAGCTACACTGAAGAAGCAGCTCAAGATTCCTCCACTACATCACCCTTAGACAGCTGAAGTGCTAGAGACACAGGAGGAAGAGCTCATGGATTTAGTCCTGAAGATTAATGATCAGTTGAAAGAAACTGAAAAGGAGCTAGATAATCAGATATAGTGTAAATAGAGTGAGTTGGCCACCACTCCTCAGACTGTAATTCCTACAGTATCCACAGTAGTGCCCTCCACCTTAGATGCTACCTTGGCACCCACACTTCCGCCAATTACAACATTTCCAGTAACAGGTACTTCAGCAGGAACCTCTACATCAATAGGAATAGGGACTTCAATAGAGAAAACAACAGAACTTGTAAAAGCCATGGAAGAGATGAGTATCTAGGCCACTAAGCTTAAAAAACTCAAAGAACAAGTGTCAAGTTTAGAAACTAATTGTAAACTTGCACAAATACAGTAGAAAGAGGAAACTCAAAGGAACCTAAGGATGGAAAATAGGATAAAAGCCCTTGAAAAGGACTTAACATTACAATAGCGTTTGGGAGAAATGAAAGAAATCCTTTGGGCCAACATCATTGATTCCATCAATGAGGTTTGGCCTTCTATTCTTATTATTTTTGAACAGACAAAATTAGTCAAAATGGCTGTTGAAGCAATCAACAAGATAGTGGAAGAATTAGGGAATAAACCTGAAGAAGCCAATCACTTAATCACATTTTTGAACAATAAAAATAGATATCAGCTTGATGAACTTGAAACTTATGACCGAACAACAACAATCATTGAAATAAAAAAGGTTCTCACCAAAATTAATTTAATGCTTAATCTAGAGAAAAAATGTCAGAGCTTTTAGGCAGACATTGACAGATTTATGCTAAAGTATGGCATCTTGAGAGAAAAAAAAACTTCCCAGTCCTATGGTTATAAATGATATGTTAATGACCCAGGAAGATTACATTGAAAAGTTAGACAAGCTGGCTAGGAGCCAAGCTAGTACTTCAGGAATGAAATCTTTACCCACTAGGAAGGTGCTTTATGATGGCCTTGAGAATCTGTTCTACATAGAACATGAAGTTAAGCACTTGTTCACAATCAAACCCAAATTTTCCAAGTACACAAAATCTGATGAAATTTACAGGAAAATGATAAGGATGAAATTACTTGACAGTGAATGGTGGACAAATTTGACTGATTTACTATAAGTTACTGCAGTAAATCTACTTAGTAAAACATTGTTGTTAGGTAAAATAGGTAACACAAGGTCAAAGCAGAATAGGTAAAGAGTATCAGTAGGTAGAAGATAGAAAGTGATTCCAGCACACAACTACAAAGCAACTGAAAGAGCCATATCCGAGTTGCAACAACCAGCATAGTCACAATAGAAGGGACAACAAGAAGACAGTTCTCCACCTGTCTCTATCTTCTTGCAAAAGATCTTCTCATTCCCTCGAATAATCCTCATGTAGTTATGAGATATTTTTGTAAACATTTTTTGTATAAATACTTCACAAAACGAAGTAATTAGGGTGGATTATAATACATTTCTGTAGACATTTCATTTTTGAGCCAAAGAGCTATTGTAATCAAGACTGGATTGGTTTTGCTGGATATGAAATAAAGTTGAGGACATTTCATAGGATTCTTGTGCACAGTTGGAACAAATAAGTATCATCTCTCATGTTTAAATATTGTTATCTCTTCATGTTATGAATATTTATATGTGTTTCTTAAAATTTCTGAAAAGTAAACAAGCAATAATATCTCAGAATTAGCTTAAGTGCTCTCTGCTTTAACTGTTTACTTTTTATATGTTTTTAACTAAGCTATCTTGGTCTGGGAATTCTTAATTGCTCCCTTACTTCCATAGTTTACCCCCCCCCCTTTGGTCCATAGTAAAGGATTCTTCATTGGCCTTTGCTATTGATCATCCTTCCTTTCTTCATCTTAATCCCGGTTAAGGATTCTTCATTAACCTTTACCTTGGTTAGGACTGCATCCCTCACTTGAAACCAGAAGATTTGCTTTTTGCTCTGCTAGCCTACCCTGTGAGCTCTTACCTCAATGATAGATCACATCTAGTTAGACCTTTATTGATTGACTCCATAGCCCAATGACCTAAATACTTGTTATGCCCATCTGTTTTCATAATTCCACCACCCAATCAAAACAAAACACCTTGAGCCTTGAGAACTAGCCTAAAGTCCCACCCAAAACAAAGTTAAATTATAAAGAAAGAGCCCTCTCTAGACTTAGGTTGGCTAGAAGCTGAGTCTAAAAGATTAGGTTTGTAGTTACCTCAGATCATTCCTTCTTAAATAACTTCTAGGGAAAACCTAAGTGATAACACCTAAAAAACACCACTCTGAGCCAAGAGGGAGAAAACTCTACATATTAGGGCATAAGCAGAGGTCCCAACAAAAACACGCTGTAAAACAATACTAAGTAGCTATTAAGTTCTACAAAAGTCTCTAAGTAATAAGTCATGTAAGTTTATCTTGTTACTAGGCCAGTTTATAAGGCAATATGAAAGAATAGTTTTAGGATTTACAAGAATTTTGGGAATCAAGCCTACAGTTCTCAGGGACTACGCTCCCATTCTCCTCCTATGGCTTGACTCCAAACACTCTCGAATGTAATAGGAGCTAGCTCCTTTCTTTCCTTTTGGAAATAAAAAATTAATCGATCTCCTCAAAAAAAAATATTGTTGCTATGGGTTGACATCTTCATCATTGATGATCCAGAGATAAAAAATAAGCTCAAAAATAAAATTATTCAAAATCTCTTGAAATGAGCATTAAGTTGTAGCATTCATCATCCTAATTCTAAAGACATTTGAATCACTTCAATCCAACGTCGTATGGAGAAGTTATGATGTTCTGAATATTTTGACCAACAACAAAAGAATTTGTAGGTGGGCTGACTGGGCAATCTGTATTGCTGATGTCATGATGACATCATCATGCTAACTGGGTGTATGAAGGACTAATCAGAGCCTTCCATGTGTTAGATTGTACAAGTATGAGTTGGTACTCTCTTATTGGGTCGTGCAATTGAGGTGGTCAAATAGAAGGCTGCCACGTGGCCCAACTAAAGCCCGCCACATGGCCCAACTAGAGGCCACCACATGGCACCTCTTAATTGGTCAAATTTTTTGGTTATAGGCCCGAAGGCCATGGCAGGGTTCAACCCCTAGGACTTGCAATATATAGCCTTTGCTCTCCACCATTGTGCCATACGTTTGGTTCTTAACCAACTAAGGGTGTGGTTTATATTTAAACTGATATAGTTTTCAAATTGGGGAGAGGGGTTGGGAGTCATCTCTGGCCTCTGGTCATAACTTAGTGCATGAGACCCTAGAGAAAGGCTTGGAGAAACAACAGAGGGGGGGCAAAGACCAACCCCAACCCTAGGTCACAATGTAGACACGCGACCACTGACAAGATGAGAGGTGCTACTGGAGTGAGGGCAGGGATTTAGCCCTAACCCCTGGTGTTATGGGTGACATGTTACTTGGTGTGGAGCTGAGTCAAAAGGGGGAAGTAGTTAAGGCCGACCCCCAATCATGTGGTCGGCATGGAACTAAGGGCAGAAAGGAAGGGAGCTAGCTTGGAGGGCATGGGCAAATGACCTCGACCCCCAACCATGTTGCGCACCACATGACCTTATTCCAACGAGGAAGGAGCCAGCACCAACAAGGGCAGACTGTTGGCCCCATCCCTCGACTGTATGTGCTCTATGTGGCCTTGTTATTGCACATAAGGGTTATTGGGCATTTTAATGAGGCGAGAAAATGCACCTTTTGTGGGAGAAATTGTTGCTCCCTGAACTCTAAAAAGGGTGAGAATGTCACATAGTTTGGAGGTTTTGCCAAATTGCAGAATAGATGGCAGAGCTTGGCTTGGAGAAGCATGAATACAATGAGTAAATTTGGGAAAGTAGAATGAATATTGATATCAAATATAATGGAAATATTTCTAAGTTTGTAAAATGCAAAAATATGAAAAATAAATATTTTTTCTTTAGAAATGTGAAACTTACAGATGTGGAAATATATTCTTTAGTATGGAAAAGGAAATAATATGGAAAATTTAATAGCTTTCTCCAGAAATATGAAGAGTAGAGATGTGGAAATATAAAAACTAGTTGGAAATGGAAATCTACAATTACATAAATGTTAAAAAGGGAAAAAGAGAGGAAACACAATAGAAAGGTTAAGTATGGAAGCATGGAAGTATGGAAAATTCCAGAATAAGACCATGTAGATAAAAATGTAGAAATATATAAACTAGTTGGAAACATAAATGGGAAAGAGGAAAAGGAGAGGAAAATGAAAGGGTGGAAAGACTAAGTATGGAAAGATAAAAATAATGGAAAATGGAAAAGGTGATTGGTAAAATGATAAAGATTTTCAACTGAAGAAATCACGCTTGAAGCAACTCCCAGTGCAATTGAGACATAGAGCTATTAAATGAAATGATGAAAACATTCATTTTTTTTAAATATCCCTTTAATTTAACAAATGAAGATATAGAGCTATCAAATGAAATGACGAAAACATTCATCTTTTTTAAATAGCCCTTTAATTTTACAAATGAAAAGCCATCATGATTAACATTTTCTAAGGAAGAACTACATCTAGAATTGATTTGGGGATCATCTGACACATTAAAAAGAGAAAATTTGACCTCCAATTTGATCAAAGAATATTGATCAACATATTATTAATAACATGATGCCTAATAATCACAAAAATATCGCTCATATAAATTAATACCAACATAGATCCATCTTAAATACGGATCTAACATTAGCTTAGAGGGATCCAATTTCTTCACTTGCAAATTTTTTTTATGAGCAGACATTATTTAAATGTTTTGTATATATATATATATATATATATATAATATATATATATATATATATTAGATTTTTAGATTTTTTTTTTTTTGGTCGATTTTGTTTCCGGGAAAACTAGTGTCTTTTTGATGTGCTAGTCCCACTAGGATTAGCAGCTATCCTAGAAACAAACAATCAAAGAAATTTTCGATTTCCTTTATGTATGATAGATAAGAGAGAAGCAAAGGGGCAAACCTAGATCTTTCGCTTGACTCCTTGCTTTATTTCGCTCCCCCTTGAGAGAGCTTGTAACTCCTCTCCTACTTGTCCCGCTTAGAGAATACCTGTAGAAACAAAGTAACAAAACACCATCAAAGCATATCGATCTAATATGTCATAAACAATACAGAATCAGAAATACATTGAACACACAATGGCATTCACAAATAACAAGATTCAGAAGTACATGATTGTATGGAGGAAAACTCAAAGAACTTTATTAATAATGGAAGAGAGGATTACAACCTAGCTGTCTGATATAGCATCATCCTCCCAGCATCAAATCCCTCTTCACCTCATGAAAAGCAAGATCACCCAACAATACAATGTTCTCTCTCAAAGACAAACTATCATCACTTCCTTACAAATTACAAAATTCCAGCCTTTCGATCTCTCAGATGAGGGATCCATTTATATATGTTTGCAAGGGTGTGAGTGATCTATGGGTTTTTGATTAGTGTCATTCCACTTGTAGTTCTTGGTTCCATTTGGAGATTTCTTTGATCTCTTACTCATCCTTGGGTGAATTTGATGGGGTTGAGTTTTTGGGGGTTAATCCAAAATCCCTTTCCCTTAGTTAATTGATTATGAGGCCTACGGGTTATGGCCCACTAAGCCTATCGGAACCGTATTGAGGCTATAAGCCTTTAAACCGTGGTCTTATATTTCATCGAAGCCTTTTCACATATATCGGCCGTCTTTACACTATCGGGAGCATTTCATATGCTATCGGAAGCATACATATACGTTTAGGCCTTAACCCTTGCGGCCATCCCAACATCTCAATACAACGGATTAACGGGAGAACCCCGCTCCCACATACATGTCAGATTTCAAATATTATAAGGGCGCATTTATTAAATCGGTGGGTCCGTCTATTCGGCCATCACAAGTCATAGCGTTGCTCCAACCTCCGATCTCTAACCCTCCGATACGTTGATCGTTGATGTGCCTGATCGCGATATCGCTTATCGGCGACTCCACCATGCCGATCGTCGATTAGATCTGAACCGTCGATCTGGATCACGATCCAATGGTTCACGATCCATCGCATTATCACAATTGCTTTGTTACAAAGGTTGGTTTCGATATCACCCGAGAGGCTCCGCCGATGCGACAAAGGATTTTTGCTCATCTGCGACTTCATCTGGACCGTTGATCTGGAAGATCAAACAGCTCCTGTGTATTCTCATCGTTTTGATGGAAATTCTATGCTTTAAACACAATTTTGCCATATACTACTCCACCCGTAATATGCATATATATAATAGTAATTCATTAGATCGCCATCACACCTGATGGTCGATCAACACATCAAAATTGGGCTTTAAGTCATTTGACACATAACAAACAACAGAATCGAAAAGAGATACAATACGCAAACACAGAGAAAATCCACAGAACACTTATCTATTAAACATAACACGGTTACAATTCTAAGGCATTTCAGCCTTAGAACAGAGTCTCCTTTGGCTACATTGCAACCTATTTCTGACTCCACAAATCTATCTAATTCTCCGTGTCTCTCTCTCCTTCTTTTCTCTACCTTCCACACGCAAGTTCGACACACACACACACACACACACACACACATCTATATATATAATATATATATATATATATATATATATATATATATATATATATATATATATATATAGATATATAAGAAGTGTTGGATCGGATCACTTCAAGGATCCAATCAGATTCTCCTCCTTGTTTTTCTCCAACAAAAGCCCTACATAATGCAAGCATGGCAGATAACAATAGTAAGTCTCCTCGAGATACATATCCATCTTTTCCCACTTTAAATCTGTTTTAAAGCAGATTTTCCCTATTTTCTCCCTTTGGTCAGCTCCGCTGGTCCACATCCTCCTCGCTCTGCTTTGGATTCCTCCCTTTGTCTAAGGGTGTTGGATGCTCCTGCATCAGACTCCCGAGGCACAAAAGTTTATGACCTCCTGGTCATATGCTTCTCCTTATCCTTAACAATTCTACCCACTGTTTCAATCCTTCAGTGGAATTGCCTTCATGGTCTTCTTTGAGCTGCAACCAAAACTCTGCAGTAATAGTCTCCTTTTGCTACATGATACCTCACCAAGCTCTCCTCAATCATTCTTTTGGCATCCTTCAGGTTCTCTCCTCTGGAACCATATGAGCACTTCTTGCTCTAGGTTTGTTGCAAGTTATCTCACCTTCGGCTGTCGCTATCTACACGACAGTAAGACCACAAACTCTCCAACTTAAACAACTGTAGCTCCTTATTCTTCTTCTTCCTCTTTGGAATCCTTCTCCTCGCAGGAAACTTTCCCTACTCTGATACAAAATTATGGGGTTGAGATTTTGGGGGTTAATCCAAAATCCCTTTCCCTTAGTTAATCAATTCTGAGGCGTATGGGTTATGGCCCACTAAGCCTATCTGAAGCGTATTGAGGCTATAAGCCTTTAAACTGTGGACTTATATTTCATCGAAGCCTTTTCACATATATCGGCCCTCTTTACACTATCGAGAGCATTTCATATGCTATCGGAAGCATACATATACGTTTAGGCCTTAACCCTCGCGGCCATCCCAACATCTCAATACAACAGATTAACGGGAGAACCCCACTCCCACATATATGTCGGATTTCAAATATTATAAGGGCGCATTTATAAAATCAGTGGGTCCATCTATTTGGCCATCGCAAGTCACATCGCTGCTCCAACCTCCGACCTCAGACTCTCTGATATGCCGATCGTCGATGCACTCAATTGCGATATCGCTTATCAGCGACTCCACCATGCCGGTCGCCGATTAGATCTGAACTGTCGATCCGGATTCATGATCTGACGATTCACGATCCATCGCATTATCACAATCACTTTGTTACAAAGGTTAGTTCCAATATCACTTGAGAGGCTCTGCCGATGCGACAAAGGATCTTTTCTCATCTGTGACTTCATCTGGACCGTTGATCTAGAAGATCAAATGGCTCCTATGTATTCTCATCATTTTGATGGAAATTTTGCACTTTAAACACAATTCTGCCATATACTACTCCATGCGTAATATGCATATATATAATAGTAATTCATTAGATCGCCATCACGCCTGATGGTCGATCAACACACCAAAATTGGGCTTTAAGTCATTCGACACATAAACACAATAGAATCGAAAAGAGATACAATACACAGACATAGAGAAAATCCACATAACACTTATCTATTAAACATAACACAGTTATAATTCTAAGGCGTTTCAGCCTTAGAACAGAGTCTCCTTTGGCTACATTGCAACCTATTTCTGACTCCACAAATCTATCTAATTCTCTGTGTCTCTCTCTCCTTCCTTTCTCTACCTTCCACACACAGGTTCAACACACATATATATATATATATATAAGAAGTGTTGGATCGGATCACTTCAAGGATCCGATCAGATTCTCCTCCTTGTTTTGCTCCAACAAAAGCCCTACATAATGCATGCATGGCAGATAGCAATAGTAAGTCTCCTCGAGAGACATATCCATCTTTTCCCACTTTAAATCTATTTTAAAGCATATTTTCCCTATTTTTCTCCCTTCGTTCAGCTCTGCTGGTCCACGTCCTCCTCGCTCCACTTTGGATTCCTCCCTTTGTCTAAGGGTGCTGGATGCTCCTACGTCAGACTCTCGAGGCACAAAAGTTTATGATCTCCTGGTCATATGCTTCTCCTTGTCCTTAGCAATTCTACCCACTGTTTCAATCCTTCAGTGGAATTGCCTTCATGGTCTTCTGTGAGCTACAATCAAACCTCTGCAGTAACAGTCTCCTTCTGCTACATGATATCTCACCTAGCTCTCCTCACTCAATCTTTTTCCATCCTTTAGGTTCTCTCCTTTGGAACCATATGAACACTTCTTACTCTAGGTTTGTTGCAAGTCATCTCACCTTCGGCTGTCGCTATCTGCACGACAGTAAGACCACAAACTCTCCAGCTTAAACAACTGTACCTCCTTCTTCTTCTTCGTTCTCTCTGGAATCCTTCTCCTCGTAGGAAACTTTCCCTACTCTGATACCAAATGATGTGGTTGAGATTTTGGGGGTTAATCCAAAATCCCTTTCCCTTAGTTAATCGATTATGAGGCCTGTGAGTTATGGCCCACTAAGCCTATCAGAAGTGTATTGAGGCTATAAGCCTTTAAACTGTGGACTTATATTTCATCAAAGCCTTTCCAAATATATTGGCCCTCTTTACACTATCAGGAGCATTTCATATGCTATTGGAAGCATACATATACGTTTAGGCCTTAACCCTCGCGGCCATCCCAACATCTCAATACAATGGATTAACGGGAGAACCCTGCTCCCACATATATGTCGGATTTCAAATATTATAAGGGCGCATTTATAAAATTGGCGGGTCCGTCTATTCGGCCATCGCAAGTCACAGTGCCGCTCCAACCTCTGACCTCCTAATCTCTGATATGCCGATCATTGATTAGATCTGAACCGTCGATCCGGATTCACGATCTGATGGTTCATGATCCATCGCATTATCACAATCGCTTTGTTAAAAAGGTTGGTTCCGATATCACCTGAGAGACTCTGCCGATGCGACAAAGGATCTTTTCTCATCTGCGACTTCATCTGGACCGTTGATTTGGAAGATCAAACAACTCTTGTGTATTCCCATCGTTTTGATGGAAATTCTCCACTTTAAACATAGTTCTGCCATATACTACTCCACACATAATATTCATATATATAATAGTAATTCATTAGATCACCATCACGCTTGATGGTCGATCAACACATCAAAATTGGCCTTTAAGTCATTCGATACATAACACACAACAGAATCGAAAAGAGATACAAAATCCAGACATAGAGAAAATCCACAGAACACTTATCTATTAAACATAACACAGTTACGATTCTAAGGCATTCCAGCCTTAGAATAGAGTCTCCTTTGGCTACATTGCAACCTATTTCTGACTCCACAAATCTATCTAATTCTTTGTGTCTCTCTCTCCTTATTTTCTCTACCTTCCACACGTAGGTTCGACACACACACACACACACACACACACACACATATATATAAGAAGTGTTGGATCGGATCACTTTAAGGATCCAATCAGATTCTCCTCCTTGTTTTGCTCCAACAAAAGCCCTACATAATGCATGCATGGCATATAACAATAGTAAGTCTCCTCAAGAGACATATCCATCTTTTCCCACTTTAAATCTGTTTTAAAGCAGATTTTCCCTATTTTTCTCCCTTCACTCAGCTCTGTTGGTTCACGTCCTCCTCGCTCCACTTTGGATTCCTCCCTTTGTCTAAGGGTGCTAGATGCTCCTACATCATAATTCAGAGAGGCAAGTGTCATAGGAGAAATTTCTAGAATATTCCATGAGTACCCACTTAGCAAAGTGTCTCAAACTTTTGTCCATTCTTGCCCATCGCACCCCATAGAAGGCCTCTTCAGTATGCATCACGTCTGGATAGTGTAGGAGTCAGTATGCATCACACCTTGACCGTGGAGCAGTTAGTATGGTCCAATTTTGGCCAATTCTGAGTGGTTGTTTAGGTGGAACTTCTGGGGAATGATGTAATCAATTGACCATGATCCTTTAGGGTATGAAGAAACACTTTTAGCGGTTAAAGATCTGTTGGTTTATTGACATATAAGATTGGGGTTGCAGTGCCCAAATATGTCTATAACAGTTGTCCCCTAAAGCATGAAGTCATAAATCTTTAGATGTCGGGTGAAATTCTTTATGATGAGGATCTGAGGTATTTGAACTAGAAGGTGACTTGTATAAGATACAATACAATACACCATTACAATATAATTTTCCATGATCTAGCGGAGGCGGGCATTCCCATGCTGATCTTTATAAATTCATTTTCATGTACATAGAACATATAATCATCTACAGTTGCAGACTGGTGATTCTTTAGTCGTCATCCCTTAGCTTGGATGATCATCTGTGTAGCTTCTGTGTACATTTGATGTCTTTGTATTCCTGAATATATCACAGCCCGAATGGATGAAACTAGATCTGGGGTCTTCAAATTCGTTCAATCTTCACCCAATGTACAAGTCGATCCATGTGAAAGGATGTCCTGAAGTCGAACATTGAAAGACATCGCTTGATTACTAGCCAATAATGTAAGTTGTTAACAGGCGATAAAGGAATCACTAATAATGATAATGACCCTCAAGGTACGATAGTACAATTTACGTGGTGTGAATATATGATCCAATGTCGAACATCACGCAAAATCTCTCAGTTGAAGGCCATTGATGTAAACCTATCGCCGGAAGTGAGAAACTTGCCATTGATGCATGCAAGCTTCAAAGTACTGAAAGGGTTGTTTCTAAGTCAACTTCTTGGATAATGAGCTGATGTCGACAAGAAGTGACTTGTCGCAGGAGGGCCTTAATATATCCCACATCAAAGACATGAAACGAAGCAAATGATTTTTTTGGAGGTGAAAACTATCTAATGATACAAGGTTCAGGAATGGTGGTCATGAAAAATGGAGGGTGAAGGTATTGCAGTGGATGAGGCATTAACTGGATGGTGAATTCTCTAAATGACTTCTCTTGAACATATCGGCAACACTAGATGGATTGGTAGCATTAACCCCAAAAGATGGATGGTACAATGGACCAATGGTGATATGATCGGTGAATAGAATAACCCAACCCAACTAATTCATGGTGATGAAGTGAAAGTGTCATGTTCAAGAGCGACCTACTCCCAATAAAATTCTTTAAGTTTTCTTCCCTTTTTGCCCAGTCATTGCTAACCAATACCTCTTTATTTTTGTCAAGCTTGAGGAGGATAACATATGCTTGTTCTATAATTTTCCCTTTGGGAAAACGTGTCGCTATGTTTTAGCGAGCCTAGCAACAGTGAAACTTGTTCTTGTCTGGGTGGACAAGTTTGTTGCTATTGTTTTAATGAGTTTAACGACAAGGAAAACTCAATCCTTTTCATGTTTAAAGAGTTTGAAAAGGGACAAAAAGGAAACTTCAGTGGTCCTTTTTCGTAGCATAATCCCTTAAGTCCGAAAAAGCATAAAATAATACGTAAGGGATCATTTTTCGATCGCTTTAGCGAGCCGAAAAACAAGCACTCGATCTTTTTGTGGGATAATCCCTTAGGTCCAAAAAGATTAAAAAATGCAAGACGGATGTCACTTCCAATCACTTTAGCGAGCTGGAGAGGCCAATTGCTCAACAATATTTTCATATTTAACAAATCTGAAAAGAGTTTAAAGTGGACTCGTTTTTTGAGGAACGAGTGCTGTTTAGGGTAGCAATTGGTTCTGGGTGAGCTTGGAATGTCTCAGAACATGGTGATGTGAAGAGGGTGGCTAATAGGACCACTCGTTGCAACTGTTCCTCAAAAGGGTAAACAATCAAGTGGAAGTGCATAAACGGCCAAAAGAATGGAGGTGATGGCAGGAACACAACTAAGGCTCAAAAGGCTAGCATTATGGCAATCACAAAGGTTATTTACCAAATGTGGGTTTATTTTTGAACGAGCTTGAACTCTAGGGGAACATATGCTCAGTGGTATTATTTTTTAACGAGCTTGAACCACGCGATAACATTGGTCCTTGGTAGGTTTATTTTTTAACAAGCTTGAACCATGCGATAACCTTGCTCCTTTTGTGGTAAAAATGTTTACTTTGCTGTTTAGCACATCATATTCTTTCATTGGTCATTCAACCTGCTCAATCACTCCATCAAACTGATTAGAAATACATATATATGTACGAAAAATGAGTTAAAACTAACATTTTGCTTGAAGTACATGTATAGTAATCATAAAAGTAGTTTTACCTTTCATTTTCATCATTCTATTTCAAATTTGGGATTTGGAGCTCTGGAGTGGTTTTCCCCCTCAAATTATACTAGTCATTTTTGGGAGATATGGTGGACTATTCTCTACATCGTCAGGACCAGGTAAGAGCTAACCCTGAGCTCTTCATTTTCATTCCATCCTTCTTTCATTCTAAGCCTGTTTTTTCATATTTTTGGGACCTTGGGGTTTGAAGATTTCATTCCCCAATCATCGCACCTTGCTAGTATTGAAAGGTGCAATTCATACTGAGCTGCCAACTAGCTAGTTAGTATGCATCCCACCTTGCTCAAAGGCAGGGTGTGATGGGCACAGAAGGGCCTCTTTATATAGTGATTTTTCACCAAATGTTTCCTTGTTTTTGCTCAAAATTGGATCCTGATTCATAATTTGTTTGTGTTTCAGATATTTGTTGGGTCAAGATGGTCGTCACGTGGCATGAACGTGAACATGAAGAAGAGGACATGATTGCTTTACATGATTAGGGCACAGTTACTGCATTACGAAACTGTGGCTTGCTCAGATTCTTCCATATATACAGCATGAGGCAACAAATCAGTTTGTTGCAGTATTTCCTCAATGCTTGGGATCCGATCAACTAGGTGTTCTAGATCAAAGGTAAATCTATTCCATTGGCAGTCGAGGATATCCACTTTCTGACAGGGTTATCGAGGCGTGGCGCCCCTCTTTCACTATCAGGATCCGCTTGTGGAGGCGAATCTGTGAGAGATTACATCCACCAATTCTGTAGAGATGGATCTCAGCCTAGTAGACATGGCAAGATCAATATCCGGGATGTCACTGATCAGTCCTTGAGGACCATTTTATTTACCTTTTCTAGATTGGATGGTAGCGCGGCTCTTCATTTGGCAAACAGATCTTACATGCAGTACCCACTGGAATGCTTGGAATCGAAGGTGTTCAACTGGTGTGAGGTGGTACTTCTGGTCATAAAAGAACAACTCTCCAAGGTTAATAATGGAGGATCCAAGAACTTTGGCTACGGTTCCATCTTGATAGCTTTTGCCTTGGAGAGGATTCCACTGATGTAGTCTCAGTACATTTCACTAGGATTGCCAGCACTGAGGGAACCAAGGATGCAGAGGTGGGTTGATCTTATGGCCAGACATGCTAGTTATTCATAGATTCCTTCTCTGATGCCTTCTTTGAGTGGTTTGACCATCAGGAGATGGTATTTACAGAGTATCCATACGTTGGGATGGATTTCTGAGGCGACCTAGATTTGGCGTTACCAGCTGGCGAGCAATGGAATGCTATGGGTAAAATGATTTGACCATATCTTTGCTTATCAGTTTTATAATGTTTCTGTGTCTTTAAAAGTTATCAAGACTAATCCAATTCATATACTTGTGCAGATATTAGGCCACTACGACCAGCGTCACTCCCAAGGGCGGTAGATGACGTTCCAGCAGGAGAGGCTATAGGGAGGGTTGTCCTTCACAATCTGGACGTAACAGAGACCCTGGCAGTGTTGTAGGATTAGGTCGAGGGTCTCACTCTTGGTATTCAGGATGTGAGGACCAACGAGTTACCTCTGAGGTTACAACGCCATACTACTGGCATGCCGAGTTGATGGACTAGGCTCTTGCATATGATTGCACTGGTGGTGACATGTTATCACCAACATCATTAATTTAGGATGATTTTCTACATTCATTTTTGAGTTTCTTGGTCGCATGACCGATTTTGTCTTGGACATGAAACATTTTATAAAAACTATAAACAATTATATATTTTTGATTTTCGAAGTTTTATTTTGGTTAAGTTATGCGATCCAGATGCAAATTTTAATATGAAATGCTTTCTTTACAAATGCTGCAAATGTCTATCCAACACATAGTTTTCTAATGAATTAGTTAACGTGTTTAACTTTCTGGAAATGTGTTGATATTGAATGGAATCAAACTATCTTTCCAAAATCTTGACTCTTAAGAAAATACAATAAATAGCTGGGTTTCGAACGGAATAAATGCCAGTAAGATGTAGGATGACGAGTTGTGAGTCTAGCTTGACAATGAGTTGGCGTATGCCACGCGAAATGGTATTAGAGAGAATTTCGATCAATGCGCTATACTCAGTGATGTTGTTCATTGATCGACCAATACATATCCCCTTGAAGCTCACTAACTTGTTGCTCGGAGCAAAAATGGCCTAGGCCGCAGAAGATAGGTTTCGTATACTACGACTAGCTCCATCGACATACCAAACAAATGGTTCCAAAAAGTCTGCCATATGCAACAAAAGCAAAGTGGATTACGCAACCAAAATGACAACTCTAAATGAAAACAAAAATGTAACAAAACAAAGATATCACTACACTTAATTAAGCATAGTAACGTTTAAGACACAACCCGTTTCAGGGTTGTGACAGTGGAATCCCATCATAATCGACCAGCTCGTAAGCTCCTTTTGTCAATACTCTTTTGACAATGTAGCGGCCCATCCATAATGGTTTGATCTTACTTGCTCCCAATTTATCAGAGTCCTAATTGTAAAGCAAGACCAAGTCACCTTCCTAGAAGACACGGGGCTTAACATTTTTGTCAAATTGTTCCTTGACACATTTCTTATGAGCTTCGTTAGCCAGCGGCGTCACGACAGGTTTCATCCAAGTGAATTAATTCCAAGAAACAAGCCTCTTCCTCCGAAGTTTCGGGAAGTATATCAATGGTGAGCTTGAGAGACAAAATTTTGCACTGAATTGGTAAGACAGCTTCCAGACCATACACCAATTGGAAAGACGTAAATCTGGTTGCATTTCTCACCGAAGTCTTATATGCCCACAGTGCTGAGTACAGGATTAAATGCCAATTCCATTTGTGGACTCCAATCATTCTCTGTAGCATGCACTTAAGGACTTTGTTGATTGCCTCAACCTGTCTATTAGCCTGTGGATAATATGGAGTAGAACTATTGTGGGACAGTCCTAATTTGGCAGTTAATTCAACCATCATGTGATTGCGAAAATGTGATCCATGATCTGTAACTATAGCCTATGGAACACCAAATCTAGAGACTACATGATTAAAGAAGAAAAGAGCAGTCGTTTTGCGGCTATCGTTTAATGTAGGCATCGCCTCGGCCCAATTTGTAAAATAGTCGACAATGACTATAATATACTCGTGCCTCCTAGCCGAGGTGGGGTTACATGTCATGAAATCTATGCCCCATTTAGTGAATGGGCCAACAACAACTACTGGATGCAGTGGTGCACGTCGTAATTTGGTTTTGCGATCAAATATCTGACAGGCATGGCAACTTCTGACTACAATTATGCAATATTTGAATATAGTGGGCCAGAAGTAACTAGCTCGTAAGATCTTTTGTGTAGTAGTGTAACTAGATAGATGCCCCCCACACGCAACTGAATGGCAGTCATTCAGGGATTTTTCAGCCTCCTCATGTGTGAGGCACCTTCGCAGAACTGTATCGATACTACGACAGTAAAGTAATTCTATTTTTTTGGCTTACAAAATAAAAGAGGAGGAAAAACACATTTTATTCATTTTCTCTCATTAGGAACAAACCCTATCAAAAGTTTTATAGGTTTTTTTTATGAGTGATATTTCCCCTTAACTTTCTGCTCTTCCTTCTTTAGTAATTTTCAGTATAACGTACAAAATAATCTTCAAATTACGAAGGAATTGACGAATAGGACAAGATCGGAAACCCAATTAGTTCTTTGAATAATGAAATAGGAGAATGGATCAGAGGAAAATAGGAATCTTCTCCAAGATTGCTTAGTTATTTCTCCTCATCTCTCCTCCCTACGATCTATCTCTATTTTCCGGATCGTTTTGGACAAGGAAAGGAGGGAATGGCAATGTATATAGTACACGATATAGCATATCGGGGATTGTTCAACAAGTGATCTGTTCCAGTGCTTATGGAGGCACTCCCTATTTCAATTTTATTCCAATTTAGATATATCTAAATGAACATTTTCTCAAGAATATATAAGGGAGAAGAAGGATAAAAGGCTTCGAAGGGGTATTCATTTTTGAATCAATAAGTAACTTCATGTTCAAAAATTTATGGACCTAAAAGATTCATCTCGGCCAATTGAACTTTCTCAAATTGTTTTCTTCTTAAGGACCAAAAAATATCTGTGCTAGAATGACAGATGCTAAGAATAATAATAAAAGACCTTTAAGACGATCATGTAGTCTTTGGCTTGGTATCAAATACACCACTGTTCAGAGTGAGAGGTATTAGGTCTAAAGGTTTGGGTTTGGAGATAGATCAATATATCTCCGTACCAAGGATCGCTTGATGATATCAAAAACAGAGTTTCATTCGCAATTGATGCTTTAGATGTTAAATCGTTGGACGATGATGGGAGGTCACAAAGTAACTCTGTGAAGATAAGGTATTTCTTTGATTTGGATTTGGTGAATTCTAGATCAAACTCTTGCAAAATAGCTATCCATTTGGAATATTTTCCCCCTAGTAATTGACGCGACATAATGTAGGTCATAGGGTTTCAATCTGATAAGATGGTGGTTTGCGAAAGAGAATATAGTGTCGAAATCTCTCTACTGCTTGAACAGCTGCTAAGGCCATATTTTCAATAGAGGAGTACTTGTTTTCTATATCATTTAAGTTGCGGCTTAAATAATACACAGGATGTTCTATTCCATTGTCTTCTTGTACTAAAACCATGGCGATGGTTGTATCTATAGCGGCAAGATACAAGTTAAAGTCTTTTTGATAGTTAGGAGCACACATTAATGATGATTTTACTAGGGAACCTTTTAAAGCATCAAAGGAAGTTTGCACAACCTGATCCCAATTGAAGGGTACTTCTTTTTTCAAAAGACGCGTATAACCTTTAGCAAGTTTCGCATAATTTGGAATGAACCTCCTTAGAAAGTTTTATTTCCCTTGGAGTTTCTGAATCTGAAGCAAATTTGAAGGTGGAGGCATGTCAAGGATTGTCTGAACCTTACATGGGTTGAGTCGAATTCTATCCTTAGGAACTATGAAACCAAGTAATCGACAAGAACCAACACAAAACACACACTTGTGCAGATTGAGTCGTATCTTACAGTGTCGACAACATAGAAATATGGCTCTCAAATGTTGCGGATGACTAGTCTGCTTTCGTGAATGAGCTGGTAGATCTTTGAGATACGGTTGAACAATGTGCTTGATGTCATGGAAGGCATAGTTCACTGCCCTCTGAAAGGTTGCCCTGCGTTCTTCAAACAGAAAGGTAGTTTACGGTATGCGAACGTGCCCCATGGACATATAAATGCAGTCTTTGACTAGTCCTCTCGGCGGATGTTGATTTGGTTGTATCCGGAAAATCCATCCATGAATGAAAATATTTTGCATCCAGCACATTCATCAATTATCTGGTTGATGAAGGGTGTAGGATAGTTGTCCTTTGGACAAACTTTATTTACATCACTATAATCGATGCACACTCTAATCATTACTTGCTTCTTCATGACAGGAACAATATTCAACACCCAATCAGTGAGAGGAACGGGGTAAATTAAACCAGCATGCAAAAGTTTTTCAACTTCTGTTTTAATGGTAGCAACTTTCTTTGGGTGAACCGGTCGAAGCCGTTGTCATATTGGTTTGACATCTGGATACATCTTGATTTCATGTTCAACGATGCTCGAGTCAATGGCTGGCATTTCTTCGTATGACCAAGCGAATACATCTCTAAATTTGCGAAAGAGAGTGTAGTATATTTCCAATTCTGTAGGAGAACATGATTTGCCAACATGAATATTCTCTACAACATTCGGTTTGGTCGAGATATTGATGGCGACAATTTCCTCAATATTAGAGAGATTTTGCTTAGAATCCACCGTATTTATAGTATTTGATAGAAAATAAAAAAATGAAGGATGATTCAGGTCACTCGAATAATCTTCATCGTTATCTTGAAGGTGGGAACGATGTTGGTAATCTTCCCATGACGTCTCTCCTATCATCATCGACTGAATGATTCCTTCATCTGTAGAATGTATACTAGACCAAGGATTGGAAGAGGTACCATACTCTAGAGACCTATCTATCCAAACACTCACTGAGTGTTGATTTGGGTTCGCTACCCAGGCCCAGTAAATTGATTGCTACAAAGATTCAATGGGGATTGGGAGCAACACCTCGCGATGATCCACACTTTCAAAATGGCCAGAGTTCGTCTTAATCTTTGATGATGTAGAAGATATCATATGAAAAGTTTCTACTGTGGACACTTTTGCCAGATTGCTTGGAGGCGGGAGGGAAAAAGTACCCATTAAGGAAGGGTCTTTTAGGAGACCTACTCCAATATTTTGAAGCAATTGGGAACTTCCATGGATCAATGGAATGCTTCCAGTAGCTTGTAAACTATTGGGGAAAAAGGTCAGTTGGTCAACGATTGTAATTCCACCTTGGAAGGGAAATGAAATATTTCTAAAATATGTAGACACAACAATGGCCATAGCATAGATCCATGGCCTTCTTAGCAAGATATTGTAGTCAAGGTTTCCATCAATGACTTCGACCTCAATTTCTACTGTCTTGCCTCCCAGTTTTACTTAAAAGTTACTTAAAATCCCATACAGCGTGTATGTTCTTCCATCGAAGGCTTTTAATGTCGTTGATGATCACAACAAGGGTGGTGAATCTAAAGTTTTCCAGCAACTCATTAACATAATGCAAGTAGATGCGCCCTTATCAATGATTGTTCGATGAACAGTTTTATTGAGGGCCTTTACCTAGATAAGGAAAGCGAGTTGGGCTGGTAATTGAGGTTTGTATCCTTTATGGTTAAAGGACAAATTATTGGAATCCATTGGATCAATCCCACCTATTGCTGATAACAAAGCCTACTTTTGGTAGGGGCAATTTTGCAGTATCTCAAGGGTCGACATAGCGGATGGCGATTGAGCTAGATCCTCCACTATATTATAATTATGTGCTACTCAAGCACGTGGATTAAATGTCGATTTATGTACTACTCCCTTCGGCGACTTTATAGTTAATTCAGAAATGAGGGGTGGAACAACTTCTCGTGAAGTTGTTGTCGAACTACTGGGTTGATCTGTAGCCTTTTTGTTCGACGACTGTGGATTCCCATAATCTTTATTCCTTGTCGATATCAAAGCATCATTTTGTTGTTTCAAGATAGATAACATAAGCACTTGTGATGTGGAAGCATGATCGACAGTAACCAGATTAGTTTCGGGTTTGGAAACGGATCAGTCAACACCGCTGAGGTAGTTGAAGCTTTTAAAAATTTCGTAACCTCAGCTTGATGCGAACAATTTTTTGTGAAATGGTCCTCATTACATATGAAACATGGTTGACGAGGTTTATTTTGCCCAGCAGGGTTCTCAGAAGATTTTTCAAGAGGTGAATTCTCCTATTTCTTCTTATTATTTTTCCTTTTCTTCTTGCCCCCTGGTTGCTTTGGATTCTTGCCCTTGTCAGATGACACAGAATTAATCTCCGAGGAAAAATGTTTGTCATTTGATTTTTGACTAGAAATTTCAAGAGCTTTACTAGATGGAGCCTTTGCGGTTTGCGTGCTTGAGGAATCCATTATGCCATCGCGGCGTGAGAGTTCCTGTTCAGTTTAGGAGGAGGGGGAACGGAAAATTCTGGTCTGGGAGCATCAGGAATTTTGTTGAAGAGTGTGCTAGACTAAGTATAGGGCATGAGCAATGACAACTCCTCCTTTCACCATGTCCTCAGTTATGGATGTTAATAAGGACTTAATAAACCACTAAGCTAAAAGCTGATTAAGAACATACGTCTGTTAAATTGGAAACTAGGGCCAAACTCCATGTGGGTTAGCTTCTTTATGGCATCTAATATTTTTATTGGATCCCTCTCGTCGAGAGGTGTAGGATTGATCCAAATATCATTCGATTCCGATAAGTATTTATGGAGATATGAATTTATTTTGTTTATGAAATTATTATCAAACCGACTAACTATTATGTAGGCTCTAGAAGCCCAACCGACGTGTCTATTCATCATCCTCGCTTTAGTATAAATAGAAGAGTTTTGATGTCAATTGGCACATTCATTCCTGATGTAATCTCCTCTCCATGTCATGGGATTTTGGAAGCAGAATCACAAAAAGAGTATGCTGGTCCATACGTTGTTTATGAAAACATCTGTTCATCATATACACTGTTCACCTTGGATATGCTATGGATGCTATACGCTGGTTTCATGTAGTCATGGGATCACACTGTACATGTTGATTATACGCAGCCCTAGCAATATACACAGATATTCATACGATGGCATGGGTGGAACGCAGTTCATACAATGCACAACACCTATACGGTGAGAACTTGTACGCTGGAAACCCTACTCTACACGCAGTCATGACAATATAAGATACCACGCAGGCCAGCCACAGTCAGGTATATAGAAATGCTGAAGAGGATTACATGCAGTCAATGAAGGTCACATATACGCTCTCATTGATATAAGGAGGGAATGCGCTGGTCACAACTCTAATGTACAAGTCATGGCATATATATCTATATATATATCTATATATATATATATATATATATATGTATGTCATCATATACGCTGGGTTAGCATCACAGCAAATAAATACGTTCTGAAGAAATACATGGAGACCACGCAATCATAACACAAGATATATATTGGATACCACGCAGCCATTATATCTTGGAACACTGTCATATACCTCACAGTCACTATATATGAAATGCACTCATAAATGTCCCCCGCTGTTTGGAATGCAATCATAGAACCCGCGGTCAATGGTGAACGCAGTCATGATATATATATCCCACACAGTCATACATTGCAGTTATGGTTATATACATTCGTTGGACAGTCCTGTATATAAGCTAGGCAGTATACATGTGAACGCAGTCAAGGTAATGAATGTTGTAATGAAGACTGTACATATGATCACAAGACACACACACACACACACACACACACACACACACACACACACACACACACACACACACACACACACACACACACACACATATATATATATGCAGGCCCTAGATCTGGCAGTGTACAATATATATGCTGGGGTGATACAAGTTATACGCTGTATGCTCATATCTTCTAAACTATGCTCATATATACATGACAAGGTATATGCAGGTTATGGCAATAAATACCTATGCAGGTAGAAGGACGTATTATCATAAGGATGCAGCTATGATATAATGATGCATGGGTAGTATGAGAAGTATGATGCATATGGGTTGTAAGAAGTAGCATAATGCATATATCATGTGCATCATAATGAATTAGATCATGTGTATGGGTAGCACAATGATGCAAGGAGCATGAACAACATCATAGTAAATATAAACATGAGAATGGTACAATTGTGATGCATGATGCAACGGGAAGCATCATGATGGTGCTACATAGTTAGGTTCAAAAAATGGATGAGATGCAGCATGATGATAGGTGAAGGAGTCACCTTGAGAATCAGTTGAAGCAGAATGTCTTCAACTGATCTCATCATTTTATGAAATGATCTATGCTAGATCTAGATAAGTCAATGTGTTGACTTCTGTTGTAAATGTACTCTCTCTCTCTTTCTTTGCTGAACTTTGAAGATAAAAGAAGATTTGATCAAAGGGTTTCCCCACACATTGTGGGGTTTGTCCCTGGCTCGCGCCATATCTTGTGTCCTCTTGCCTTGGCTTGTCTTCTGCTATTTATATTTATGTTTTATCTGCAGTTTATCTTAATGCTGATGTGATTGCTAACTGTGAAAATTAAATAAATTTCTCTAGCATAGAACATACCTAAACTTAACATGGTATCAGAGCTGAGGTGAAGACAATGCCCAAGCAAGAGTGAAAGAGCAATCACCAAAGGCAGCTGGGACAAGACAGAAGGATCAATGCGTTCGTCATAATTCACCTAGGGTGAAGTTGAAGCAAAGACTGTTATCAGAATGGCGTAGCAGAAGTTTCTGATGGCCCATCTAAAGATCACTTCATTGGGAAGTTCAGATCTAAGGGTGGAAGGAAAGGTGGATGCCTTATTGAAATAAGTTCGGCCGCTACGTGAAGGAGTGTCCGAATGGTAGAGACACATCTCTTGATGAAGATAACAATCATTCCTGGGACATCTTCCATGATCAAAGGAATGACTGGTAATGCAGGTCATCAAGGAAATGGTCAACTCTTTCATGAAAGCAAGGAACCCCCAGAATCTCTTTTATGTACCTGATCGCAAGAAGAACCTGATGTCCATCTCGGAAATGGAAGTCAAAGGTTACAGGATGGCACTTATTTATGGAAAGGTACTTGTTTGAAAATAGATCTTTCAAAGATGTTTTTGAGTTCAGGATTGTATCAAGTTGCAGGAAGTCCACTGGGGACCATGTCATTGACTCAGCACCGGAGGTCTGTGAGTCAGATGGTGACTAGTATGCCTGAATTCAAAAAGAAGCATGAAAGTACATGTCTAAAATGTACCGAAGGAAAATATTATAAGGGGACCATTCACCTCATGCAGCAAGTCCACAGGCTTGGAACAACCCGAGGAGTTTGAGAATCATGATCAGGGAATCTCATGTTCAGGTGGAAGAAAGCCCTCTATGGCTTGAAGAAAAACACCTCGGGCGTAGTATGAGAGGATTGATAGCTGTCTAATGCAGCTGAGATTCACTAGGAGTGAAACCGATCCAAAACCATTACTCGAAGGTTGTGGATGATAAACCTCTCGTACTGGCACCTATGTCTGACAGGTGCAGACCCTCTGATTTATAGGAGATAGAGGGAGTTGGATTCTAAATGTGGAAAGATAAGCTGCAAGCCTGTGACTACCTCAAGGATCTTAACTTTCAAGAAGTTATATGGTAGTGATGTTAGACCTGATTTGGGAAATGTCTCTGAGTTTCATAAACTCATTCGCGTTGATGTTCTTGGAGAACCTCCGTCCGGACATATGTGTTGTTGTTATCATGGTGAGCTCATATTTGGTTGAGCCTCACTGGATTAGTGCCAAGAATCTTCTGAGCACAATCTATCATGGATTGAGATACATTGTTGGAAATATGAAACCACATGATTATTCGAATGATGAGTGGGCAGGCAGTATGGAGGATCACTAGAGCACTTCTCAGTGTTGTTTCTCTTTGGAATCTGCCTCGATATCCTGGATGAGCAGGAAGTAGAAATCGGTGACTGATAGCACCACCAAGGCAGAATACATTGTTGATAGTATGGCCTTCTGTGAGGCAGTCGGGTTGCTGAAGCTCTTTAGTGAGCTGTTTGTACACATGATGAATACCACTGTGATTCTTTTTGACAACCAGAGGTTGGATTCGATTTTTGAGGAATCTTGTATTCGACAATTGCTCCAACAGATAGACATCGAATACTGCCTTATTTGGGATATGGTAAGTCGATGATCAAGGAAGCTCCATCGCACTGAGATGATGTACAGGACAGAGCCCCGAGGAAAGATCAAATTTGTGATTTTCCTGAATGACTTGGAGTCGTCGAGATACCTTTGTAAAAGGGTACTGCATGTTGCATACATTGAGCTCTGGGAGCTCTAGGGGGGCTTGCAGTTCTACTGGAGCAACATACAACCACAGTGTGACTCACCCTCCCCTGGTGGTGCGCACTGGAACAAGATGATTCGCTCTCTTGTGGGACAAGATGATTCGCTCTCTTGTGGAACAGGATGATTCACTCTCCTATGTAGCAGGATGATTAGTTCTTGTGTGAGGCCTAGATTGATGTGTTCTCCATGGTAGCCTGGATTGATGTGTTCTCCATGGAAATTGTAGCAAGATTGATGTGTTCTCCTATGAGGACAGGATTGATTAAGTTCTCCTGTCGAGGCATCCTACCAATGTAGTCTGTGACTCATGGGAAGTACCTCTCATCTGATCAATGAGCAGGGAAATGAAGTTAGGGACCATAGTAGTACCGATGGACGCATTGTTGTATCTACTATACTCCCTACGCTAGGATGACCTCCATTGATCTGGGATCAATGATACTGGTCTGGGACCAGTTGTAGGAGTTGTACATACTATAACGCTAACTTTGGGTCGGCTGAGACTGGTCTGGGATCAGTGGTACATACTCCGAGACTGACTTCGTGTCAGTGCAGGACTGGTCTAGGACCAGTGAGAGTCGTACATACTATGACGCTGACTTCAGGTTGGTTGAGAGTGGTTTGGGACCAGTAGTACACTCTTTGAGCTTGCGATACTGGTATGGGACTAATGGTAGGAGTTGTACATACTATGACGCTGACTTCGGGTCGGCTGAGATTGGTTTGGGATCAGTGGTACATACTCCGAGACTGAATTCGTGTCAGTGCAGAACTAGTTTGAGACCAGTGAGAGTCGTACATAATATGACGCTAACTTCAGGTCGGTTGAGACTGGTCTGGAACCAGTAGTACACTCTCTAAGCCTGCGACACTGGTCTGGGTGGTACCCACTATGATGTTGACTTTGGGTCATTTGAGACTGGTCTGGGACCAGTGGTACGCACTCTGAGACTAACTTCGGTTCAGTGGATAATGGTATGAGACATTCTCGATCAATTATTCTTCTTCATAGTTCAGCAGAGCGGAGCTAGCAAAGCTGAGCAGAGCAGAGCTAATAGAGCCAACAGAGCTAAGCAGAGCAGAGCTAGCACAACCAGCAAAGCCAGTAGAGCTGAGCAGAGCAGAGCTAGCAGAGCCAGCAGCGCTGAGCAGAGCAAAGCTAGCAGAGCTAGCAGAGCTGAGTAGAGAAGAGCTAGTAGAGCCAGTAGAGCTGAGCAGAGTAGAGCTAGCAGATCAGAGCTAGCAGAGCCAACAAAGCTAAGCAGAGCAGAGCTAGCAAAGCCAATAGAGCTGAGAAGAGTAGAGCAAAGCCAGCAGAGCTGAGCAAAGTAGAGAAAAACCAACAGAGCTGAGCAGATTTGGGCAGAACAGTGCAGGGCACTGATGGCCGAGATAGTACAGTCGGACTTATGGATAAATGGATGGAGTTCTCCCTAGTTTAGAGGGAGTGCTAAATTGGAAACTAGGGCCAAACTCCATGTGGGTCTGCTTATTTATGGTAGCTGATATTTTTATTGGATCCCTCTCATCGAGAGGTGTAGGATTGATCCAAAGATCATCTAATTCGGATAAGTATTTATGGAGATATGAATTTATTTTGTTTATGAAATTATTATCAAACCGACCAACTATTATGTAGGCTCTAGAAGCCCAACTGACGTGTCTATTCATCGTCCTCGCTTTAGTATAAATAGAAGAGTTTTGATGTCAATTGGCACACTCATTCTTGATGTGATCTCCTCTCCATGTCCTGGGTTTTTGGAAGGAGAATCACAAAAAGAGTATGCTGGTCCATATGCTGTTTAAGAAAACATCTGTTCATCATATACACTCTTCACATTGGATATGTTGTGGATGCTATACGCTGGTTTCATGTAGTCATGGGATCACACTGTACTTGTTGATTATACGCAGCCCTAGCAATATACACAGATATTCATATGATGGCATGGGTGGAACACAGCTCATACAATGCACAATGCCTATACGGTGAGAACTTGTACACTGGAAACCCTACTCTACATGCAGTCATGACAATATAAGATACCACGCAGGCCAGCCGCAGTCAGGTATATAGAAATGCTGAAGAGGATTACACGCAGTCAATGAAGGTCACGTATACGCTCTCATTGATATAAGGAGCGAATGCACCGGTCACAACTCTAATGTACAAGTCATGGCATATATATATATATATGTCATCAGATACGCTGGGTTATCATCACAACAAATAAATACGTTCTGGAGAAATACATGGAGATCACGCAATCATAACACAAAATATATATTGGATACTGTTATTACTCAGGTTGTCCCTAGGCTCCTATTAGGGATACGGCCGAGGTAACCACAAACCAATCTTCTGATTGCAGCTTCTAGCCCACCTGCAATCGGAGAGGGCTCTCTCCTTTAGATTCAACCTCAGCTGATCTGGGTTCAACCTTAGTTGATGATTTTAGGCTAGCTTTCTGACTTCAAGGGAATGTTGACTGTGATTGGGAGGAAGGTAGGATTCTCGAGTAAAGAGGCACAGTAAGGTGTTATAAGTTGAGAACCATTGGGCATGGAGTCACAGATTGAGGCATGCGAGCGTTTTCTTGGTCACAAGGGGATACGGAGCGGGATAGCCACGCAGGATACAACATTCAAGCTACTGAAAGTACGGAATGAACATCGGGGATGAAAGGCAAAAGAGAATCATTTCATCATGCTGACAAAGGGGAGAAATGGATGAGTGGGATCCCGGAGCAGTTAAGAATTCCAAAGACATGCACCCATATACGAACGAAACAGGGTAAACTAGAGCAGTTAAGAATTCTAGCTCATGACCGTTTCAGAAGAAAACATCAAAAAGTGCAGAAATTGAACTTAAGGTGTATTTAAACAAATCTTAAACTATTCTTTTTTCCTGCAACTTAGAATGGATGTAAGATGATTAAAACGTAAAATAAATAGGGAGGAAGAACACTTATTGGATCATGCAGAGACACAGGAATTCCGTAATCATTCCTTGGCCCAGAGAAAACATCAAGTTGTTTCGCAATCCATGCCTTCAGCAATCTTTGATTATGAAAAATATGACAGTTACAGTGTGAGTCTTTACTCAGAGAAAATTGGTAGAAAGAAACTGACCAACAACTACTACTACCAACCAACCAACCCCTTTACAATATCGCTTCGGGTGGTATTTATAAACAAAATATCAGGAAGACATCATTACAAATGACCATGACAGGTCTGCTTAGAACTCTTCAAGAGAATCTAAATGCTGCTGGAAATAAATGCAAGTAAATCTTTTTAGCTGCGCTGGGGGCAGCTGAATCGGAACAGGTGACGAGGTGGCCCTTGGGGACCAGATGCGTTGCTGCTGAAGTGAATGTGCTTTGGGGCTGCAGTTCGGCCTTGGTGCGAATTGAATGTGCAATTATTATGATTTGAGAGCTTTAAGTGATTGTGCTCTCTTCCTATGAATCTGCTGAAAGATATTCAATTTCTCTTGCTTTGGGCCGCTGCTCAAGATATTCTCTGATACACTTTGCCGCTACATTGATGATTTTCGCCGTCGACTGATACTCTTTGACACGCTTAAAGCCTCCTGATTTGATCTGATACTCTTTGAACTCTGTGAATGATTTGCTGCTGTCTTTAAACCGGATCCTTTGGCACGTTTGGGCGATTTCGGGCTTTTTTGGCGCGCAGTGGGCTCGACAATCTGAAGATTCCCTGAAGATTCTTCGAAATGGCCTATTTCCTGTAGCGATGCGCGAATATGCGCTATTCGCGCATCGAAAATTGCCTCTGTTTTTTGATCTGGAGCTCCGAAGTGCGACTTTTCTTCTTGCGCGAAGATTTTTCGGCTTTTCTGGCTGTTGTCGTAAGCACTGCGTCGGTTGTACGGTGGATGACGTCATCAGTGGGTCCCTGGTACAACACGACGTGGTGGGGTACTGGTGGACTGTGGTGAAGAGACTCCGGTGCGATATAGCGATATCGCGTCGGCCGGGAAAGAGGGGGATCATTGGGTTGGGCGTGTGGAGCTTGCGATTGCCGATATACGATATCGCGATATCGCATCGGGGAAGACAGAGGGTGAACAGATTGGACACTCGGCGCTTGCGATCGCCGATCGCCAATTTCGCAATGTCGCATCGGCGGGGAACGGGTGGGCAAGGATTTGCATGAAAGTGAGATGGCGAGGTTGCGATGCGAAAACGGCTTTGAGGGGGGGAAAAGGTAAGTAAGTGGGTGCGAAGGGCCTTTGAAGTTTCGGAAGGGGTCTGACTACTTCGGGGGAGCTTTATACTTAGGAAGGAGTCCATAGTATGTGGAAGGTGGTTTCGGAGGTTGGGTTCTTGCTTAGTCTTTAATAAACTAAGCAATTCCCGGGACTTGCTATGGTTATTTTTCAACCAGGGGGGAATATTACATAGGGGAATTTACTTAATATTAATACGGGGACGGGAAACATAGGGAGCTATATAATAGCGTTAGTGGTTAATGTGGAGGTGGTAAGAAAGCGCTAAATTCGGGGGGAACTTGGGCTGTCGCAATGGGGAAGGACCATACTTCGGGAGAAGATAAGACATGGAACAAACTTTGAGCAAAGCAGATCTTTACTCAATCAGAGTGATGAAGATGATGAACTAAAGAGGTGTCAAGCAGATCTTGACCTCTTTTTGGGGATGTTAGTTAATGATTGGGGGAAAGAAGAGAAGGGGAGTTAGTTATACCTCATTTGAGCCTTTTGCTTACAAACCTTTGCTGATTATGTTCTGCATGATATGATACCTGTAAACTTGGAACTTGTCAGCAATTCAACAGCCTTCAGAACTACCTACCTAGCCTACTTCCTAGCATTTTTCTTCTTTTGTTTGGGGGTGCACTTAGACTTGCAAACCCATCATACATTTTTTTCTTTTGATGTTTCCTATCTACATACTACGCTTATTTCTTCCAGAGCCCAGATTAAACTGTTGGACTCTTCTGTTTCTCTACCTATCTAAGAGTCTGCCAAGATTAAACTGTTTGGACAGACTTACAATCTCTATATTCTAGACCATGAAATTTAAACCTAGGGAGACCAAGATTAAACTGTTTGGACCTCCCTTTAACTAAAGTAGTGATACCAAGAAAACTTTTACAAAATTTGAAGGCAATTGAATGAATCTTGAAGAAGCCTTCTTCATTTGGAGATTGTTTGAGGAAATATGGAGCATTGCAGCAAGCAAAGTACGACATATTTGGCCTGTGAAATGCCAATCATGAAAAATGAATACCTGCTGCAGCAGGAGCTAACACACCCAACTTAGCATTTATATCAAACTAAGTAAATAGCACAATATTTTTCTCCCATTATGCTAATTTATTTAAAAACTTTCTCCTTGGTATTTTTAGGAGACATTTTCGTATGGTCCACCATGTGGACTTAACTACTAATAACTTTTTGATAAGAAGCTTCTAATACTCAAGTGCTCTTTCATGAATATTTCCAAACAACTCATTTGTTAATTTAATATAATAAACATAATCATATCATAAAATAGTTTCAATCCTAGATTCCATAGACACTAATCCCAACAACAATTTAAAAGTATAAAAATAGGCATGTCTAAAAAGGAAAAGTATAGTGGTGTCACATGTTCCTCCTCTTAAAATAAAAACCATCCCTAGTGTTTTCATTAACTTACCTTTCTCATGGAAAAATGATGGAAGTGAATCACACATTTTGTCGTTCATCAACCAATTAGCCTCCTCGGGAGTGAAGTGCTTCAATTACACTTTAACCTAGGAAATGGCTCAATTCAAGAGCATGGTTTCTCTCCTATCTAATACTTGTGGTGGTTCTACCCAAAATATTCCTTTTGGTTCCACCTATACCACATTCTAATATATCATATGAGAGTTACCATGAACACACTTTTTCAATAAAGAGACATGGAAAAAATTATGCACTTTTATATGAATTTCCAGTGCTAGCTAGTAGACCACCTACCCACCTCTAGATAATATCTGGAATGGTCCACAAAACTTTGGTCCTGATTTAGCACAGGTTCCTCATCTCAATTTTCTCTTCTTTGGTTTGAATTTGATGTAGACATATTAACCCACTTTGAATTATTTGTGCATTATGCGTAGATCTCAATAGATATTATGCTTGTCTCAGGAAGTCTTCAAACTCTATCTTATTTCTTTACCACTTATTCCATTCCCTGAATGACATCAGGGCATAACACCAACCTCTCTTCTGGATGACTCCAACTTAAAGGAGTGCGACACATACTCCCATACATAGAATTAAATGTGATCATTTTTATGGGATCCTGCTAATTCTTATTGTATGAAAATTATGATAAGTGTAAATAATCTTCCCACTTAATGGGCCATTCCATAACATGCATTCTTAACATGTCTTTGAATATATTCTTTTTCATTTCTATCTCACCATTCTTTTCAATATGGTAGGATGTACTATAGTCAAGTCATGTACACATTCCTCCAAATAATGTCCTCCAGAAATTAGAAGAAAACCTAGCATCTCTTCTTGATATCACTTTCTTTGGTATTCTATGTAATCAAAAATGTTCTTTCATGAATACATCTACAATTTGGGTTGTTCCAAACACAGAGTGAATAGGTGCAAAATGTGTTTATTTAATTAATTTTTAGACAATGACCATAATAGAATCATGTTGTCTTATGGTTCTTGGAATACCCATGATAATGTCTAAAGAAATAACCTCCCCTTTCCATTCAAAATGGGTAAAGGGTTTAGCAGACAAGGTGGGTGTTGGTGTTGTACCTTCACCTACTGACACTCTAAACAATTAGCCTAATAATCAACCACTTCTCATTTCATGCCATGCCAATAAAATTCACTTCACAATGTTGTGATCATTTTCTAATATCCAGGATAACCTGATAAAGGTTTCCAATGGTTTTGATTCAGAATAATTTATTTCAAACTTGTTTCATTTGGGGCATGGATTTTATTCCTGAAAGTTAAAAGTTTTTCTTCATTTCCTTCATAAACAAGAAGTTCCGTGTGAGGTAATTTCTATTTTAATTGTATATAAATTTCATCTTTTGGAGCTACAATTCTAATATGTTCTACCAAATTTGTCTTGGCTAATGGATGGGTTTCTCTCAGTTGGTTTCCCCTATAAACCATTACGTTCTTGTGGTGATTTAATGATTTCATGTCATTCCATGTGTTTCAAAATTGTGATTTCCATTCCAAAAAATAGTAGAGGAAATTTGTAATCTCTTAATTTTAGTTCGAATTCATCAATAGTAGTGAATTTCTATTAATTTCTACATGGTATCAGAGCATAAATCACACTACCAATAGGTCTTATCCTTTACATATTTCGATTTTCAAATTGAGTGAAGAATTTTTTTACCATGCAGGAAAATGTTTTTCAACAGATTGAGATTAGAGTATGCCCTTGAGGGAACCTCAAATTTCATAGCCTAAAAGGATATGTTGGAAGCACTTATTAATTAAAATCGTGTGCTGGAGTACACCGAAGCTAGCATTCCACAACCAAGAACATATGATGCACAAGCACTTTCATAGTGGAAGAAGGGTACTGCAAAATATAGGAGGATCATCGAGAGGGTGTGAGAGACCACATAGTCTCTAATTTACATGGAAAAGTGACTCCATTTTCTATGTGGAAGATCCTCACTGAGCTATCAAAAAATAAGAGTGACTCTAGGAAATGTGCATTAAGGGGCAAGCTCAGAAACATTCACATGTGGAAAGGAGAAACCCTTCCAAACTACCTCTCCAGGTTCACTCAATGTCCAAATGATCTTGGAGGAGTTGGAGAAAATATTCCCTCTTTATAAGTAGTGAGCCTAGCTCTCCTAGGCCTTCTAAAATCCTAGCACAACTAATAGTACTGTATAAATGGAAGGTATAAATTTCCAAACTGGGAGAGACTTTGGTCCAATTTGGTGCTGGAAGAAATGAAAAGGAAAAACATACATGGAGTAACATCCAAATTTGAGGAGGAAGAGAATTTTTCCTTGGTTGGGAAAGGAAAGAAAGGTAATGGAAAGAAGGCCCAAAGTAAAGTAGAGACCAACAAGAACAATGGCAAGAATAAGAACTTAAGCAAGATAAAATGTTTTCACTGCCATGAGTTTGCACATCATGCAAAAAAGTGTCTACTCTAGAAGTCTAACAAAAATCCTTCACAAGGAGTAGGAGGTGAAACACTTTCCTCACAACTCAAATTAGGCTTCACTCTCATCATTGCATGCATGGTGAGCACTGTAATGGGGAGTTTGTGGTATCTAAATTTAGGTTCTTCATTCCAAATGATGGGATGTAAACAATTCTTGAATAGTCTAGATGAGAAGGATCTCCAGATGCACATAGAACTTTTGGATGATAGGCGGCATAGTACCAAAGGAATTGGTAGCATAACCTTTCAGAGGGAATCAGGCTCCCATATTCATCTAAAAGATGTTATGTAAGTACCTAGGTTGAAAAGGAACATGATCTCTGTAGTTGTATTGGAGGATTGTGGTTGTGATGTTATTTTCAGTAAGGCAAAATCCTTTCTAAGATATGAAACTACTAGGATGTTGAAATAGATTGGAGTTCAAGTGAAGAATATCTACAAACTTGATGTGGAGGCTTGTGTTGCACTAACTGGCAAGGAAGGAGAAGTGTAGAGTCTGGATGTTGGATAACTTTAGCACAGGCACACGGGACACTTACACCATGAATCCTTAAAAAACATGTAGAATATTACCACTGGTCTCACGAAATGTATCCTTGACCAACATGATGTCTACAAGGGGTGCACATTCAGAAAATATGTCAAATCCACCTTCCAGGGCCAAGATAACAGAGTTCGAGAAATCTTGGAGTGAATCCACTCTGATGTATGTGGACCATTTTATATAACCTCTACAACAAAAAAAACGTATTATGTAATTTTTGTTGATGAATTTTATAGAAAATGTTTGATCTTCTTCATGTTGAAGAAAGATGAAGTTTTCTCAAAATTTGTTGAATTTAAAGCATTGTTTGAAAAAGAGATTGGTCAGAAATTGAGAGCCCTGACAAGTGATAATGGAGGAGAATGTGTATCTAACACCTTCAAATAATTTTGTGACAATGAGAGTGTTATAATAGAACTTATAACACCCCATAAACAACATTAAAAATTGGGTGGCTGAAAGGAATAATGGAAGCATAGTGGGAGTAGCAAGAGCCATGTTGCATGATAATGGGGTTCCATTGCATTTATGGGAAGATCATGCAACACCATAATTTATTTGGAGGATCATAGCCCTCATAGAATATTTGGCATGTTCACACCCGGAGAAGCTTTCTCTAGGAGGAAGTCAGATGTATCTCATTTTTGAAATTTTGGAGTTTTTATGTATTGTCATATCTCCAAGGATAGCAGGGAGAAACTTGAGCCTTACACTTGGGATGGGAGTCTTTGTTGGATACACAGAGACACCACATAACTACAAGGTGAATTTTCTCTCACTTAGGGTGATAGTAGCAAGGAGATATTTAAATTTTAATGAGCAGAAGGTTATAGGATTCTCTCTAGAGAAAGAGATGGGTATCCCACTACAGGAGGAGCTTCTAGTTCCAAAGGAGGAGCCTCAAACAAATCTTTAGGAGGTTGTGGGGCAGCCACATGCAAAAGAGAATATAGGGGACCAAGTGGAGGCACCGACTCAACCAAAATCTTCTAGAGAGGGGAGAAAGAGAACCAGAGAAGATGACATATTGGTATAGGATGTAGAGGAGCACATGGGATATCCTACCTCTCAGTACAAGAAGAGGAGGTCACAAGACATGTACAATGGTTATATGTCTCTCATGAAAGAACTCATTGAGTTAGAGCCTTATTCATTTTAGGAAGCAATTTCTCAACTAGTGTGGGTTGATGCCATGGTCGAGGATTATGACTCCATAATGAAGATCAGTGTAGGGTAGGTGGTACTGAGACTAGAGAATAAGTCAGTGGTTGGTTCCATATGTATCTACAAAGTCAAACATGCAGCAGATGGGAGAATCAAGAAGTACAAGGGTATATTTGTGTCCAAATGCTTCTCAATTAGATCCACTCTAGAATTTGTTGTGAAAATGGGGTGGAAGATCCATTATATGGATGTGAAGACCACCTTTCTCAATGTTGTTGTTGAGGAATATATTTAGATAGAGTAGGTAGAGGGATTCGAGACATATGACAGGGAGACACACGTGTGTGGACTTAGGAGAGCACTGTATGGCCTCAAATAGGTGCCTCGAGCATGGTACGCTCAAAACGACACATATCTTAGTGGATTGGGCTTCAGCAAAAGTGAAACAGATTCCAAAATATATCACATTGTGGTAGATGGCAAGTTTCTTATCTTGGTTTTGTATGTTGCCAACTTGATACTTGCAGGCGATGAGCAATTGATACACTCTTGTAAGGAGGACCTTGCAAGAGAATTTGAAATGAAATGCATGGTCTTAATGGCTTACTTCCTTGGACTAGAAGTATGTTAGGGTGATGGTGAGTTGTTTCTGAGTCAAGGGAATTATGCCTCTCAAATACGTTAGATATTTCACATGGATAATTGCAAGCCTATGGACATAGTTCTAACTACAAATAGGAGGAAGGAGACTTCTTCTTTTGGAGAGGTAGTAGATGTTACCATCTATAGACAACTTTTGGGATCCTTGATTTATCTGGTTAACTCAAGGCCTAACATATGCCATGTAGTTAATCAATTGAGTCATGGCATGGTGAAGCCTACCAACTTGTATTGGAAGGAACCAAAGCATGTGTTTAGGTACCTAAGAGGCATAACCAATTATGGGTTATGATACAAGAGGACAAAGTGAGTGAAGAAACAACGATTCACTGATGCATATTGGGTAGGGATTCCATCAAACACGAAAAGTACCTCAGGTGTTATCTTCAATGTTGGGTCTCAAACTATTTCATAATATAGCATGAAACAGAGGTTTGTGGGACCTAGCTTAGTAGAGACTAAATACATGCTTGCATTTCAAGAAGCATTTGAGGCCAGTTGGATGAGGAAAATACTTGTTGGTCTTTTCAATCCATAGATGGATCTGACAATGATTTATTGTGATAATCAAAGTTGTATCAAACTATTTGAGAATACAATGTTTCATGACTAATCCAATCACATTGATATCAAGTACCATCACATACGATATTGTATGAAGAGGAGAATTATAATTATACATTACATTCCATCTGAGGAGCATGATCCAAATATCTTTACAAAGGCATTATCAAGAGGAAAATTCAAATTCCACAGGTATAGGATAGGGGTGGTGCAAAATACCTTTCTTATTAAGAGGGAGTGTTAGAGATTTTAGCAAGAATGGATAAATTTGATTTGTGCCTTAGTCCATCTAAGTAATTTGATTTTCCACATCAGCAGGATGAATTGGATGGAAAATAGCTAAAGTGACATGGCCTTATCTACTAGTTAGCCCAGTAAATTTGAGTTATAGGCTATAAGTAGAGTTGTGTATGTAGTGATTGCTAAAATTTAGCAATCTAGTTTACTTATTTTCAGTTTAACTCAGTTAACCGAGCTCAAGTAACCAATTGAGTCAATTGAAGGTCAGTTGAGTAGTAGAAATCTGGTTATTTCTATCTTTTAGGAGTTAATTTTCTCTAGGATTGTACAAGTAAATAGGCAATGGTTGTGTACTTGAATTGGCTACGTGTTGGCCAGAGTAAGACAGTGAGAAGGAGAATAGGTTTACAATGAAATTTGTGCTTCACAATCAAAGAAAGACATTGTAATAGTTTCTCATTTTCATACGATTAACGAAAAGTGGTGAAGGGGTTTTTTACAGTTGGGTTCACATATAAGTTTATGTTGTTGTGGTGTTTTAATGTCATTGCATGTGTTTCTAAATCTTGATTTCAGTTCGATTTCATCAGTAGTAGCAATTTTTTATTAACTTTTACACATTCTATATGGTGATTTTAACATCGGTGTTGCTCTTGCTACCAAGTCTATTATAATGTCCATTTCTCTTCTTGGTGGTAATCCTAGAATTTATTCTAGGAAAATATCCTTAAATTCTCTAATTATAGCCAAACCATCTATAGTTGCATCTCATGTTTTCTAAATTTTTTATTCAATTTGGACAACAAATAGTTGACAACTTCTTTAAGCACCTTTTTTTAGCTATAACGCTGAAATTTTTCTTGTGCATATTGGCCTAGGTATGCCTCTAATCACTTGCACATTTCCTTCCCCGTTTACATAAGTAACAATATTTTATAAAAAAATTATTACAGATCTCTTTTTCTCCAATCAATCCATTCCTATCAGCAAGTCATAGGAACCTAAATGAAGTATATTCAAATTTAACTCAGCTTTATAGCCATTTAACTATACAAGACATTGTTTTACCCATCCTACTACTTCTATTTTTGTGTCTATAGCTAATTGAACTATTCATGAATTTTTAAATTTCTTAATATTCAATTTGTATTTCTCCACAATTTGTGGACTGACATAACTAATACTAACTCATGAGTCTACTAAAATAAATAGATGTTGGCCTAGGATAATACGTTCAATTTGATTATGGTTGATTGATGTTTTTCTTGTCTATCTTTTATAACGACATTGATTCTGAATATTTATTTTTCTATGTCATTTATTGTGGTTTCCTCATGCATAGCTTGCAATGATTGAACTAATCTAGTATTGTATGGGGTTCTCCGTTTCCCCAACATTTTTAAGTATCTCTTTCTCTTCCACCTTTCACCCCTTTATTGTTTAAGTTAATTCTTTTAGAACTGGTTTGGAAATGGGAAAGTTTTGACTGCTTATTCTAGCTAAAACTTTTTCATTGATGGTCTATTCAAAAATTCTTCATAATAGAGGATTTTTGCTTTTTAAATCGACTTCCAAATTTACTTTCCTCTTTGTTACACTGAGATTTTAAACCTTCAATATTTTCTTTGAATCGCTGATAACACATCCTTGATTTTATTACAACTTTGTCCATAGTCTTTTGGTTGTGAAAATCAATCCTTTATTTGTATGAGAGTGGAAGATAATTTAGAAATCATTCCACCTTCACTTTTTCCTCCTTGATATAGCTGAAAAATATTAAGAAGTGTATAAGTTCTGCTACAAACTCATCCATACTCACTTGTCCCAGCCTCAAATCATGGAATTATTTAGCACGACCATCGTAATATCTTTCAGTTAGATATTTTTACTTCAACTATTTATGAAATTCTTCCTAGTTGATTGGTTTTGCATGAATATTGTGCATTTTTTTTTCTTCTTCCAACATAATGAAGCCTTGCCTTCTAACTAGTATACTCTCAGTTTGACCTTTAGGTTGTTGGAATATTTGCACACTTGAACATATTTAGTAATGTTTAACAACTAGACTTCTGCATAGTCTTCTTTCTCCCCATAAAAGGTAGGTGATCTTATCTTTTTGAACTCTCCATCGAGTTCAATTTTCTGTTTCATTCTAAATTTAGTGGGTTTATGAGATGTTTTACCATAATATCATTTATTTTCATATTTTTCACTTTCATGTTCAAACTTATCAATTTCATTCTCAATAATTTTTTGCCTTAAAGGGTCTTCTCTACCCGCTTCTACCTCTTTATCTAGAGGTTTACTTATTGAATATTTAGTTAATTATTTTAATGATATCTTCCTACTTTTCAGTTGATTTCAACAAGTGTTCATGTCCAACTCTGTTGTTGTCCACCTCTTGTATTAAATCCCTTAAAATATCTAGAAATAATATTGTTGGACGCACATTTCCCCTCCCAACTAAACCCATATCTAATCTTCTTCACCAAGAGGTTGGGTAGAGGGTTCTCCGATATTTCACTCTCTTTCTACTTACTATTGTACATTATTGCACAACAAAAAATGACAATAATTTTCTTAAACATAACATTTTTTTCAAAATACTGTTTTCTTTGGTTTGACCCATAAGACTAATTTTTTTAACTATATTGTTCAACAAGATACCCATTGGAATCTCTATCCTTTTAAATCAATTTAAACGGTAAAACTACTTTAACTTCGAAGTTTACTATTAATTTTTTCTCTAATTAAAGAATCCTCCACTCTCTGAAGATCACACATACATTCCACTCATGACACTACCAATAACAACACACACACACACACACATATATATATATATATTTCTTCTCACCTACATTCCACTCATGACACTTTACCAATACATACTTTATATATATAATATACCTTCTTCTATAATTATAGAAAAACATGGTTTTATCTCTACAACCTCATGGTATGCAAAATTATTCAATCTATACATGTATAGGTTATTAACACACGGTAATTGTTCATTCTCTTTATTTTATCCTTAGGTTAACTCATTATATATACGCTAATGATCATATAATGTCGTACCTATTTTACCGTCACACTGATAATATGATGGAGAATTCATTCACAATATAAGCCTTGGTGCTTCGTTTAAACCTAGAGATATGGGATATATCGTATTGTGATTGATTCATTCTAGCCACATGGAAGAAAGTGATATAAGATACATAACCTTGGCCCATATGACTTCACATGGTTATTTTTCCAATGTGTTTTCGACAGTCATGATTCGATTACTCAATCTAACGATGGCTAAGAAATCGAGTTTTTCCAACGAATGAAACCGTACCTCCCTGAATTAATTTGGTCATTTGCAACTTCGTTTATTCCAAACGTAGCATCGTTCCACCTCGTAAGGTTTTATGTTGATTCCTTGCTTATAATTATTATAGATTGTCTTTAGAGATTATGCCAGACATTATACGGTTCAGTGATAGGATACTTACCAGTCGACACTTCACAATTTCTGCTAATTTCTACTTACTCTCTTTAAATTTAGAGATTTGTATGTTACTCTCTTTCTCAGGTTAGTTTTCACTTATATTATTGTGTGCCTTCACAGGGAATTTTTATCGATGTGCTAAGGGATCAATTTCCATTGTTTGCATTGGTATTAACAGTAGACAGATCCAACAACACGTATTCAATTTAGGTAACTCTTACTTTGTTTCTCGTTGTCCTTCTATGGCTTCCAGGTTTATTAATTACCAGTTTTCCTTAATCTACTCTATTTTCTACCGAAGTACTGCCATACCCTTGGTTACCCGACGACGTGAAGAGTTTTTTTTCATCTGGCATTTCTACTTACTCTCTTTAAATTTAGAGATTTGTATGTTACTCTCTTTCTCATATTAGTTTTCACTTTATTGTGTGCCTTCACAGGGAATTTTTATCGATGTGCTAAGGGATCAATTTCCATTGTTTGCATTGGTATGAACAGTAGACAGATCCAACAACACGCATTCAATTTAGGTAATTATTAATTTGTTTCTCGTTGTCCTTCTATGGGTTCCAGGTTTATTAATTACCAGTTTTCCTTAATTTACTCTATTTTCTACCCAAGTACTAGCATACCCTTGGTTACTTTGACGACGTGAAGAGTTTTTTTTTCATCTGGCATTTCTACTTTCTTTAAATTTAGAGATTTGTATGTTACTCTCTTTCTCATGTTAGTTTTCACTTACTTTTTTGTGTGCCTTCACAGGGAATTTTTATCGATGTGCTAAGGGATCAATTTCCATTGTTTGCATTGGTATTAACAGTAGACAGATCCAACAACACGCATTCAATTTAGGTAATTCTTACTCTGTTTCTCGTTGTCCTTCTATGGGTTCCAGGTTTATTAATTACCAGTTTTCCTTAATTTACTCTATTTTCTACCCAAGTACTGGCATACCCTTGGTTACTTGACGGCGTGAAGAGTTTTTTTTCATCTGGCTTTTCGACAGAAGGGTAAGATCCTCTTCCTCTATCTACTCTTCCAGTTGGTATCTGTGTATCAGTTCATTTGTTATAAGGGTTCATTTCTTTTTCTTTCTGAACCCTTGGGTTCATTATGAAGATATATGGACACTCTATTTAGGATTAATTTCCATATTTTCCTTCTTTATTTATTATTGGGATTCTCCCTGTCTTGCGACAAATTATTCATTTTTCTTTTCTTCAATATTCTTATTCAGGTGATTTGGGGTTTATATCCATCAAACTTTAGCACCACCATCACTTCGGTTTTCTCTAACACTATATCACTTCCTTGATTCTAGGGTCTCCTAGCTTAGAATAATTTTTTTCAGTTATAGCCCAATATTTTTGACTCAGTTCTAATTGGGTTTTTTCTTTCCCGGATAAGTCAAAAGTGTTGTACTCCAAACAAATTCTCCATGAAATACCACTAAGTATATTATTTGATCTATTATTTTACTTTTGCAATTTCCTAAGTCTATATCTTACTCAATCTTTGGTTTATGACTTTGATGAGAAGTATGTTTTAGGGAGAAAGGTAGTGTGACGAAGGCTAATTTTCGACTTCATGACGGTCTCGAGAACCTAGTAGCTTCTCTTCTTTTTGGGTTGTAATTTCTAGATTTCTCTAGAACCTACATGATGCTTTGTGGATGACTGCTTGAATTTTTTTGGTTCGCCAAATATTTCTTAAGGTTTATTTTTGTTTTCATAACCCTACCAGGGTTTGAGTCCTTTATTTGGGGACCTAGATCATTAGTGACATTGGTCAGTTTCTTATTCAATCTTAATTTGTTTTTCATGTGTTAACTTTAGATGGACTTACTAGAGTCATTATGGTTTATACTAGAAATGAGATCTTGGTGGTACAAACTCTATATTGTAACTCTTTATGAACGTAATACAATTCTTGAAGCTTTTCTCTCATTTTCTAATAGAAATATTCTCATATCAAGAATACATTAATATTCTTTAAATAATGATGATTTTTGAACTACTACTTGATTCTAGTTTTCATTTATGTGACTATACGAATATGTGTACATTTATCATTTCAATAATATTGACCAGTAGTTAGTAAATTCATAGGTATAAATGGATATTTTTTGTGCTTTAAATTTTAAATTTAAGTTTGACTTATTTAAAATTCCACTATATTCTTGGTTTAGGGTAACAATTTATTACCTGTAGAATTGAGGCTTCTATGATCCATCATAGTTATAAGAAGAATTTCGGGGTAATATACTTATTAAATGTGTCATAGTATTAGTGTGCAAGTCTTTTCCTTAAGCACTATACTAAACCTAAGACCGAGGAATGGATTCCTCTTGAATTCCATCTTTAAGGATAATATTAATATAAGTCTTTCTAGTATAGAATTAGAATTACCATGTAATTACATAAAGACATATATTAACTAGCTTTGGTTAAAGTTAAATCACCCATTATTGGTTAAGTCTTTTCATTAGCTAGACTCACAAAAAAATATCTTATTCATTTATTTATAAAATTCTTGTTTTCATATTCCATCATTACTCATTCAAAAAATTAATTTAATATTCATGATAAAGGACAATTTCTGCATAGTTCTTCAATAAGATTCTATAAGATCTTGAAAAGCCTAGCATGGATTTCTAGGAACTGAGTTGATTCATTTTATCTATAGTGAAATTTAATTTTGCATGTACTCCTGTAACAATACATGAATATAACCAATGGGTCTTATACTAATTAACTAAATATTTTTCCTTAGATATAATACCTAATGATAGTTTATGAGAGGGATACTCTCTTATACATATCCATATAACACATATAGGTTACTCATGTAAGACATTCTAGACCACAAGTGGCTACATCTATTATGTAACTTCTTGTTCTCAGTTCCCAACAAGCTATATATTATAATTAAATATATAGTTTAACATAAAATTATGTACTTATGCTTCTATTGGATAATACTTATAAAAAAATTCTTTTAAACACCATGCTCAATTACAGTACATAGTTTATGTTGATTAGCTCAGTTTATCTAAAAGAAAATACTCTTACTATGCATGCTGGTTTATGTCATTCACAAGTTAGAATTTAATTCACAATATACTATATTTCAACTTCATAAAAACATTCAACAACTATTTGATTCAACATGTAGTAACACAGTAGCACAAATCTAACCAATATAATTTCCATAGAATTACTCTATCTACACATATATAACTTATCTCATCTACAGGTTATTCCTTACATCCACATTCAATATAGTTGATCACCATAATACATTAACTATCATAAGATTTAGAATGGAAGGATCACTGCAATATTATATCTAACTAAAATTTGGTGCTTGTGAAATAATCAGGAAATGAGGATGTTCCTCCTGACCATGAATTGCCTCCTGCCATTCCCCCCCGAGCTTAGAATTTGATGCCTTCAAGAATAAACAATATTGTTGTTTTCTTGAGTGGTTTTCTTATAGATTCTTCCCAATATCTTTTTCATTAGTAGAATCATTCCTTAAGTATTTGCATCCCTTAGTTACTTAGGCTATTTGTTTTACTTTTTTCAAGAAAAATATCTTTCTTTCTCTTTAAGGCACGCCTTTCTCTCCAGTTATTATTTATTCTTATTTTCACCCACAATATAATTTCTCTATAGTTAAGTGCTTAACATATTCTTTCTCTCCAATTATGCTAATTAATATAACAATTTTCTCCTTGATATTTTTAGGAGATTTTTTGGGAAAGTTCAACATGCGGACTTACGAATAATCTTTTTTTGGCAAGAAGTCTCTCATTATCAAGGGCTCTTTCCAAAATATTTCCAAAAAGATCATTTATTAATTTAATAAAATAAAACATAATTAAATCATCAAATGGTTTTAGTCCTAGCCTCTATAGCCATTAAGTCAATCAATAAATAAAAATTATAAAAGTATCCATGCCTTTAAAAGAAAAACATAAGGATGTCACAAATGTTAGAAAGCTCTCACAAAACCTAGGCCCAAACCTAGGCTTGAGGTAATACTCTAAGTATTATGTACCTAAATCTCCTAGGAATCCCACCCCAAGTCCAAACCACTTGACCTACCATGAACATCCAGGGAAATAAATTTCTAGGAGAAAAGTATAGATTGTAAATTTTTTATATGCCATCTACCTCTAAAAGAGTTTCTTGTAAGAAAATAGCTTCAAGATTCTCCACTTGAATCAATCTCTTAAAAGCAAGTTTTTTGGGGCTAGTTACAAACCCACTAAAATTGAAAGAGAGTATTTTCATTGAGTAACCCCATGATAGGATATTATGCTATAAGTTCCTCATTTATGGAATTTTTCCTACCTGCAACCATCTCCTCAAGGGATTTTTCTTTTGCCAAAGTAATATGAAATTTTCTCCCTCTACCCTTCGCAGATTGGGATGATACAAAATATGACCAATACCACCTTGAAGGCCTTTAGAGTTTATATGGACTTGACTCGACTTCAAATTATATAGGAAATCACCCTCGTCTAGGTCTCTAGAGCATATTGAAGAGGTAGAAGCTTTTGGTGAAGAGTACCTCGACAACCTAATAATAATTAGGCAAAAGAGTTACAAAAGAGAATGAGAAGTGATTAGATTATAAGAGACTAAAGGATCCTTTTCTAAAGTATATTCACCCAATTATTTCTGCAATTTAGAAAATTAACTTACAAGTAAAGTATTAGGGGGAAGGGAGACAAAATTAAGAAGGACCAAAGTTCTTGCAACAGTCTAGTTGTCCAAGGGAAAATCATTTATAGTTGTAGCTTCCACCAAAGCCTCTTTTCGAGAGGCCATCATGGAACTTTGCTTTGTTATTCCAATTTGAAGTTGAGGCTCTATGCTCACTCAAGCCTCTAATTGTAATCCTGCATTAACATCCAAGGCCTCTCCCACAGTCCTTTGTTTCTTGTTGGCTTCCTTAGAGAATGAGGATTTTTTAAATGCAATACTATAGATTTTTGTTAGCCTACCATATTTATGGAACCTCCTACAAATGAATATAATTCCCTCATAATAAAAAATTGTAATATGTCACTGCCATTCCCGATAGTCATGGTTTCATAAAGTATTTCCTAGATATCTAAGCCTACCAAAACTCAAGACACACAGATGTATTTTGTTTCTCTCTAGAATATTCACCAAAATTTCAAAACCGTGAGGATTCCTCATATGAGATGACAAACTAGGAAACCAAACTAAGAATAGAACCACATCAAGTTGTTACCTACTAGCATCAACTAATGGTGTTCAAAACGTAAAAAATAACATCAGTGGAATTGATAGATCATACCTCTTTTGTACCTTTTTTTGCTTTATCATGAGACTTAAAATACAACAGTTTTTAATTCTTAGCTAAAAGGAAAATATATGGGGCTTTTTAAACCAACGGGTTTAACTTCTAAATCCTATATTCTTTGTAACAACTTCCTCCCACATTTACCCAAGCTAACCGGTCCATTGGACTAAACATGTGACAACAGGCTACTATGATGTGATTCAAATCTGCATGTACAATTAAGGAAGTGCAACCAACAAAAAAAAACCATTCTTACCTTCCACACATGCTACAAAACCTTCGGCAGCCAACTGAACTTTCCAGGTGACCAACCCTTGAGACAACTTGACATTTCACTTATCTAGAGCCTCAGTTGCTCCCATGACAAGTCATTCATGTGACTGAGGCCTTCGAGTCACTCCCACAATAAAGCATGCTAGAAACTGTGGAACATTGCACCTAGTTCTCGGACATCATCCCTGGATTATGTGCAACTTTTTCAAGGCCAAGACCTAGACCACTTCCCAGAACTTCATGAAACTTTCAAAAATGATAAATAACAATGGAATAAGACTAATATACAATCATTAGTACAAGTACTTGGGATGACCCCTACTAGCCATTGCATACATTTCGTCAAACATGTCACAAATATGTAATCTACATGTCATAACAAGAAAATTGATCATAGGGTTTTCATGCATAACTGAGATTTGTAAAGAAGCATTGTTGCATTATCAAAATAGCTACATTATGATTTATTTCACCATATATTCATTTAAATTCATTCGAAAATCAAAATATGATGAGAGCCATACTTCAAGTGTGTCATAAAAACAACTCATAACCAACATATAACCAATAGAGATAACAAGGATATAACAACCATGAAAATCACATATGAACCAATATATTTACAGATGAAATACCAAGGAGAATGAACTTTATTAATGAATGCATAAGCTAACTAGGTCTGGGACTTCCACGAACCACCCAACCATAAATTGGGCTGAACAAAATCTATCTTTCAGCCAATGACCCCCATGCCATATTCCAAGCATGAATGTGAGACTCACAAGAAAGCAAATCCAAATTTCCTAAGAATTTACTACAATCCCCACTGAATCACTAGGACCTAAAAATCATGGATTCCAATGGATTTCTCCACCTACACTATGAGGAATTTCTTTACCTCTTAGTCTCTAGCCTTTACCATATATCTCACCATTCATCAATCGAGCATTCTTAGGCCTAGTCGAGACTCCAACCTCTAGGATTTTTCCTATATCCATCGATTTACAAGTTGAGGATTCCTTATCGTCATCAAGCACACACACCTCTAGGATTTAATTTATATCCCTCCACTGACTGGTCTAAGATTCCTAGGCCCATCAAGGAACACAAAATCTGTCTTTATCACAATCTAACCTTCTCTGGTCCATGGATTCCTAAGCCTTTTGTTCTTCTTCATAGACCACCTTACTTAGTTTCAAAACCATCCATGAATCCATCTTAACAAAATAAAAGAGAACGATCACACGACTACTATCTATAAATGTAAAGGCAAGGATGAAAATGATTGTCACACCTAGAAAAACTCGTGCCAATGATATCAAGAGAACCAAGTACACACATTCATGCCAAATCTAGCAAGGAAATAAAACATGCAAATCAATACCTTCAAGTAATCATAATGCAACTTCTTGATCCTGCTCTTATTTGCTTGATCTTTGCTTCCCCTTTCCTTCTTTTTCCTTCCTTTTCTTTCCTTAATTGATTGCTAGAGTGATCCAAGAATGCTCTAAGTGTACAGGAGTGAGAAAGAGGGAGAGATAATGGAGAGAGAGCTCCAAAAATGAACTTACAAAAAGGTACCAGCTGATCCTTAGAAGCCTTTTTATTAATGAGGCTTGTATTTTCTTCATTTTCCATTATTTTCCTTCATTTTCCTCCTCACATGCAACGTGTGACCATTCAACATTCTTTTCTCCTAATTTCAATTATTTTCATAAATAAAATGCTAATTAATGCCACATTCCTTTCCAAATCCTTTTCCATTTCTTTTTCTTGTTCCCTTTAGTGATATTAAACCAAATGAACACCCACACTAGGATGTTTTTACCCAACATTAAACTTGGAATAAGTGTCCCATGACCTTGGTTATTATTATTCCTTGGTTAATTTTATTACATGGAATTTTGACCATGGTTGTTACAGAACCCTCCCCCTTGGGGGAACTCTTCCCTTGGTGTTCAATGACACCTATAACCAAAAATACTGCTAAAAAGAAAAACATACTACCCATGGAGCTTTATAAGTTAGCTCGTTGTAGTATTTACAATGATCAACCTACTAAGAAGAAAAACAATATGACAACATAACAACATGACATCCATAATGAAATGATGCCCATACAGCTTATTAGATATATATAACACAGCTCATGGTGATATTGACATACATATACATATGTTTATATACTAAAAAATCACACCAAAACATATTCCAAAAACATTTGCTCAACCAATGAATAGAGAAGGACACATAGCCCACATCTGATGTGCCATCTCCCACATAGCTTCATTGGGCCCAAAGTGCTTCCAATGCACTTTAACCTGCTTGATTTCTTGATTTCAAAGTATGAGCATCTTTCTTTGTAATAGATAGTGAGGTTTCAATTGGAATCCTCCAACTGGCTCCACCAACAATACAAACCATTCAATCACATGATCAACATATTTAACATACTTCTTAAGTAGTGACACATGAAAAACATCATGGAATTTCACTATCAGAGGAAATGCAAGTTGATAGGCTACTAGTCCATTCCTTTCAAGTATATTGAAAGTTCCACAAAACTAAGGTGCCAACTTGGCACATGATCGAATGCTTACGGATCTCTTCTTTAGCTTGATGTGAAAATACCTTAGTTCCCCAACCCGAAACTTGATAAACAACCTCTTCTAATTTGTATAACCTTTCTTCATTTCCAGTTTTACCTTAAGATTCTTCTTGATTACCTACGTTTCTTATTTCATCTCTTCCAACATATCCAGTCCGCTCAACACCCTATTAAATGTATTACTCAAACTAATGGGAGTATTAGAACTCCACCCACAGAGTACCTCAAACAGACTCATCCTCAGTGACCCTTGATAACCATTCTTATAAATGAACTCAAACAATGGAAGCTAGTCCTCCCATATCTTTGATTGATGCATCACATACATCCTCAACATTTCCTCCAATATCCTGTTGAGCCTCTATGTCTTTCCATTTGTCTACGGATGATAAGCTGTGTTAATGGCCAAATCTATCCCAAAACCTGTAAGTAAACTCCTTCAAAAGCTTCGAAGTGAACTTCGCATCCCTATCTGACACAATCTTACTTGGAACACCATGCAACCTCTCTACATCTTTGATGAATACTTGTGCCACATCACTAGCTGAATACACATATTTTATTGGAATGACGTGTGCTACCTTTATGAGTTGGTCTACCACAACCATGATGGAATCATACTGTCTATATGTCCTCGAAATACCTATGATGAAACCCATGGAAATAACCTCCCAATTCCACTCTATAATCAAAATTGGCTGTAGTAGTCCACCTAGATGCTTACATTCTTCTTTCACCTACTAACAATCCAAATATCTAGCCATAAGCACTGCCACGTACTTCTTCAAATTCAGCTAGTGATAGAAATTATTCACTGTTGTTAATTTCTTTTTGTATTGTGGGTGAGCTGAATATTGTTTTTCATGAAACTCTTGTAATATACTATTCTTGAGCTCATTGTTTTCTAACGCATACATCATGTCCCTAAATTTTATCAAACCATCTTTTGTAAGATGATTTTCCACATCTAGTGCACATATAACCTATTGTAGCCTATGTATAAGCTCCACGTACCTATCATCCCATTGTCCTTCTTTTATTATCTGATCATGTAATTATGTTACATAAGAACTCATAGTTTCTATGTGATTCACGTGTACTCTCTTGCTAAGACGTTATGCAACCCTATTCTCTTTCCCCTTGATGTACTTGATCTCAAATTCGAACTCAATGATTGTTACCAACCATCTAGCTTGCTTGGCATTCAAATTTAGTTGGTCAAAGGAGTATCTTAATCCATTATTATTTCTCGTCAATACAAACATTCTACCAAGAATATAGTGCCTTCACATCTTCAATGCATGGACAATTGCTTCCAACTCAATATCATGTGTCAGATAATTCTTCTTATGCTCATTCAACTTTCATGGATCATAAGATATTACCTATCCTTCCTACATTAGGACTCCACCAATTCCTCTCTCGTAAGCATCTGTACACACCACCAACTCTTTGTCTGGATCTACAATCTTTAACACTAGATTATTTGTTAACAACTTCTTCAGTTTCTCAAAACTAGATGCACATTCCCCTTTCCATTCATATTTCTTACCTTTCCTTTGTAATGATGTAATAGGATAAGAAATCTATGACAAGTTCTTGATGAACACCTTTTAATAACCTGCTAACCCCATGAATGACCTTATCTCATCCACATTTCTAGGAACTTCCCATTCCTTGATAGATTTTATCTTTTCTGGATCCACTCTTATGCGTTCCTTGGAAGAAACATGTCGCAAGTAATGTACCTTCGTCTAAAAATAGACTACATATGCTAAGATTAGCATACAATGGATGCCCTCTTAGCAATCTCAATACTTCTACTAAAAGTTTAGCATGTTCTTCCTTATTCTTAGAATATACCAATATATCATGAATGAATACAATAAAAAACTTGTCCAGATAAGGACGCAAAATGCTATTCATCAAAAGCATAAAATTAGTCGGAGCATTAGTCAAACCAAATGGAACTACATCAAACTCATAATTCCCATACTTCATCCAGAAAGTAGTCTTATTGATATCCTCTTCCTTAATGTGTACCTAATGATATCCAAATCTCAAATCGATCTATAAGAGCATTGTTTCTCCCTTCAACTGATCAAACAAGTAATCAATCCTTGGAAACAGATACCTATTCCTTATGGTTGCCTTGTTCAACTACCTATAATCAATGCATAGCCTAAGAGTACCATCCTTCTTCTTCACAAACAATATCGATGCACCTCAAGGTGATACACTTGGCCTATGTATCCCTTGTCAAGCATTTCCTTCAACTACAGCTTTAACTCTACTAACTCTCGTGTGATAATCCTATATGGTACCTTTGATGATGTTGCTTCCCCTTGTACCAATCCAATGGAAAATTCCACTTCTATGTGAGGTGAAAAATCTGAAATATCTACTTGAAATACATCCTAAATTTTAAACAAGATCGAGTACATCCTCAACATCTCTGCATCCTCAACATCCTTACCTTTATCACTATAAATATGCACTACAAATAGCACAAACCCTTTCCTACGACTACTCTTTTCCTACATAGTTGTCATCATTCTAGTTGATGTTTCCTTCTTCTTACTCTGTAAGATACTATGTTTTGAATTTTCATCCAATCACTCAATGGCCTTATCATAACAATCCACTTTGGTCTTATGAAGATATAACCATTCCATACCCAAAAGCATATAATATGATCCCAACAACTATACATTCAAATGCCTTGAGTTAGGAATACCATTCGACTCAAATGCACAAGCTATCACCCAATGATGAACTCTTTTCTTGGTACTTGTAGCCAACTTTACTAACCAAGAATATGCATGTACTTCTTTATTGAAAACACACTTTACCACGAGGCCAGGACTAACCTAACTATAATTAGATCCAAGGTCAATCAAAATAGAAACAACTTGATCACAAAGGTTCCCATCCATCTCGATAGCATTTTACTGGTGATATGCATGTATGTTATCCATTCGTGCATAAATCCATTGAATGCTCTATCTAACATCCCCAACTGTCTGCACTTCCTGTGCAATATAAATATGAGGCCTATTTCCCCGATTCTATGGAGAATCCCTCCTAAGATGCTCCTTACCACATGTCTAACACTATAATTGTCTTGTGCCATCACCGTTTTTATGATGCCCTCCATGTTGTGACCCATTAAAATTCTTGTAAGGTGCAACAATTTCTTTCTCAGCTGCATCCCGAGGCCTTATTCTTTTTGCCTTCCATTTACACTTAGCTTTGTCTTTCCCTTTCCGACCCTGTTGTGATTCCGTCTTACACTTTGACTACACATAACAATGTTTCAATTTCCCAATAAATTCCTTACGTTACTGAGGCTCATCATGCTTGATCCGATCTCTAAATTCTAATGGAAATCCCTTGACAAATATTTTATCTTTGGCCATCTCATCATTCAGATAGAGTATATACCTCAATAACTCCAAAAACTTGTTCGTATACTCCTCATTTTTCATCGGTACTATCTTTGGCTCATATAATTCCTTGCATTTTATATCGTAGTACCTCTCTGACAAGTACTTTTTATTAAAATGTATCTTCAATTCATGCCAACTAACTCTTTTGTCCTGATGTCTTTGACTCATTTCACATGTTCCCACCAGATGTATGCTTTCCCTTTGAGGTTGAAGAAAGCTATTTTGGCAATCATATTCTCAGTTTGCTCATGCAACTCAAAGAATTTCTTCATCCCAATTAGTCATACCTATGCCTATGCTGGATTCTTCAAATCCCCATGAAATGTAGGTGGCTTCGATTTCTTGAACTCCTATGGAAAATATACCCTGTTACTCCTCCTGCAAAGATGATAGTGATGACAATCATAATGCCTGTTAGAATCTATCTCAATCACCTGTCCTATCTAGAGTATCCAAGAGCCTACCACCTCAGATTTGTTGAAGGAAGTGTAACTAGGTTCACTCTTCATAAATCTACTTTTGATATTTTTATTTATTCAAGGAAAGAAATATTATTTATATAATATATTTCAATGAGTTTCTTGCTCATTGAAATAGGTCTAGCACTAGTTAAAGTTCTATTGGTGAGTCAAATAGTCAAAAGAAAAGGTTGAATACCTTAAGGGCATGTTACACCTTGTATGTTCATGTGTTAGAGTCAAGAGAATATCTCCAAGAAAAGTCAACCAGTCTCCTCCATGCAATGACACCTACAAAGAAGCAATCTAAATTAAATAAGTCAATTCAGCCTACAAACTTCAAGTCTACCTTCAAGTCAACTTAAAGGAGGGATGTACCTCTCTATATATAGGTTTTCCACTCCCTCAAAATAGCACACAATCCTCTCTCAAAATCATTGAAATAAAGAGACTAGAAGAATATGGAAAAGAGTGAAGGAAAAGGGTATCCAAGTGTAGCAAGAAAGAAGGTGGAAAAGAGTGAAGGAAAACGGTCTCGAAGTGCAACAAGTAAGAAGGGTACATAACCGATTTTAACAGAACCATTTCTAGGGCAGTTACAGTTACATCTGAGAGGAAATGGAAGGTTGTTGCGATCATAACAACATAATTATATCACCACCACCTCTCAAATTTTTTGGTCTATAAGTATAGGCCTAAATGGCCTCCCAATCAAGTGAAGGACGAAGGAAGAAAAGCCAATGTAACAAGGCTATTCTAAAGCCTACTATAGTCACATGTGTGAGGATGAGGAGGTTGTCTCTACTGTCATAAACACCTTCCCATGATAGTCATAACAAGTTCGTTGCTTGGTAAAGAGAAGGAAGGGGTCATCATAAGGGAAGGATCTCATAAAACTAATATCTTATAGAGAAAGTATAACAAAACTTACCAAACGGTTGAAAGAGGAAAGAAGTACTAGAAGAAGGAAGACAAAGTGTTGGGGAATGAAGTGTCAGGAAGAAAAATGCAGAAAGGAGGAAGGAATTGACTTGTGCTTGGAGGATATTCTTGTCAAGAATCTAGGGTTTGGAATTTATCAATAAGAAGATTCAATAAGAGAAACTTACTAAAGGGTTTCCCTCTCAAGAGAAGAGAGGTTTTGGCCCTGGTAGACAACCAATATCTTTTGTTCTTGTTATTATGTTTTGGTAGAAGTTTGTTGAAGCACACACACTTGCATTAATAATAAGAAGAAGAATTATCTAACAAGAAAAGCTAAAAACTCTCCACAAATTGTTATCAAGTAATGAAGAATCACACTACACCTAATTTACCCTTGATTCTTCAACATGGTATCAGAGCTAAGGTGACACGTCAAGGAACGGAAACTCAAGAAAACTTATCAAGGAAGGACATATACAAGGTTGAAGCATCAAGCCTAAAAGTCTTAATCACTTCAAGGAAAATAATGTAACCAATCCATCATTCATTGGGAAGTCTACATGTAAAGAAAAAGAGCCTTACATAAATTCACCCACAAAGAAGATTAGATCAAAGAAGGACCTACATCAAGCTACAAGTCATCAGTTAAATTTCATCATCTAGCAAGTCCACTTGGACAAGGAAACTTGAAGAACAACAAGATCCAAGGGAGGAAATCCATCATGTCTTCAAGGAGGAACCATATCCATTACATCGCAAAAATATATCAAGTAGGTATATTTCCCCTTATGAATATACATCAATGTATTTTTGCAAGGAAATAAACAAATTGGTAGGTACCAATAAATTTCTTGCATGGAAGAAGAGGACTAATCTACTTCTCAAGGAGAGTTAACTTCCAGAACATGTCAAAGGGAACATCACTATCCCTGCCAAGGAACAAAATCCAGCCATAGCCAAGTACAATAAGGATGAGACAAGAGATCAAAGGATTCTAATAGAATCTATCAGGAATCTCTCATTCTTTATGTCTCCAAATTTGAAACATGAAAAAGAAATTTATGATAATCTAGTAGAGATATTCTCAGTATCCATAGTCAGAGAAGTGACATCGCTAAGAAATGAATTTTACAAATTGAAGATATCAAAGGAAGGAATAGATCCCTACTTCATGAAGATATTTGATATGAGAGATCAAGTTCAAGAGCGAGGGGAAATCATGTCTATCAGAGAGATAACAATTGTAGAACTCAATTCTCTACCAGAGGATTGAGGCAACTTCACCTCAAGCATATATGAAAAGAAGGAAGTAGCCACACTCAGTGAAATGTGGTCTCTATGTAGGATAGATGAAACTAGACTTAAACGAAAGGAATATGTGGGATCAAATGAGAAAGAATTCGCTACCGTGGCCAAAAGAAAGGGTACATTTGGAAATTTTAGTCCACAAAGAACAAACAACAAAGACATGTCCAAAACCCAATGTTTTGGATGCCAAGAATATGTACACTACAAAAGGAATTGTCCTAAGCTTAAGAAGGAGAACAATAACGACAGAAAGAGGAAATACACTCACATGACTTGAGAGGTGAAAGAAGAAGAAAATCAGCAAAGGAAGGAAGATCCTCTGGATCTCTACTATGACTAAGTTAAACTATTTACTTCAAGTCTTCTTTCAAGTTTTTGAGTAGTATAGGAGCATGTAGGAATATAATAAAATTGCATGTCTAGAAACATACTCTAGAATATAGAAGCATGATGTACATAGAGTTCAAAATACTCATGTAGAAAAAAATTTATAAATAATAACAAAATGCATGGTTAGAATCATATTATAGAATATAGGGTCTTCGTAGATATAGCTCAAGATATTCACGTAGAAGGAGCATACCTAGTATAACACCTCATCCACAATGAATGAAAATTGATCATGATTAAGAAATATTTGAAGAACTCCATCATTGAAAGAAGAGAAATATTTTCAAGGAAAGGGTGTTTAAGATCCAGTGATGGAAAATTCAGAAGAAGGATCATGAACCAAAGAAAATGTCTCATTGGGAATCTCATTGATGGGTTTTAAGAAAAATATGATATGCAAGAAAGGTAACATGAAGCAAGAAGGGCCACACCAAGGACAGCCAAATGAAGCTAATATGATCAAAGGAGATTTAATATGACTTTTGTATGCATCAATGTTTAGTCATGTTATCTTTTATGTATTATTTAGTTATGGGAATAGTTCTATAACATGATCAAGTGTTAAATAATCTCTTTCAGCAAGGACATGCTCGAAGGCATGTACTACAATGAAATGAAGGTCAAAAAAACAATATGCACACATAAGTTGTATAATATTGCTAACTAAGAAGCAAAAAGAAATGTTGACTAGTCCAAGAAGCAAGTAATGAAGAAGTTCTCTCACAAATAGCATAAGGTGGTTGACCAATCTATCCAAGAAAAGGAAAAAGAAGAAATAAATCAAGCATGTGAAGAACACCATGGTCATAAAGAATCACTATCTCACAAAGAACGATTGAAGATATCTCCTGAAAGAAGGCAGGACAACTCTGACAAAGGAAGGAAGGACCCTTGACACATATGAAGTCCTTGGAGATATGAAAGATGTAGATAATTGATTTTACTCTACAAATATGTCATGATGAAGAAGCCATCGAACAAAAGAACCATTTAATGTTGAAATAATATTAGCATAAAGTCATGATGGGCTAAGAGGTCGAAGCATGTAAACAAGAAAGTACAACAATGTATCCATTAGAAGAGTATTTTGAACCATGGACAGATGACTAAAGAGTAGCCAGATGACAAGATAACTTGATATATGATAAGAAATCCACTTCCCATGGAGGAAGAAATTAAATGACAAACCAGGAAGGAAAGTGATCGATGGATGGTGCCCTACCTAGGAGAAGTTTGAACAAGGACTTCATGACATCAAAGAAAGGAAGGATATCAGGCAGTTGAAGGACCCACAAGAAAGAACTTTTTGATGAATGAAAGAGTTCATAGTTAAGAGGGAGTTTTGACAACTCCCTGATCGATAGGGGGTTTTGGATCACCCTTTATTATAAAGGAGTGACAATTGTGTTTTCCATTTCATGGGTCATGCACTAGACTAGGACTAACAGTCGTAAGTCTACATGAAGGTCATGAATGGAAACGTAGACATAAGATAGACTCAAAATTCTCATCTTCACTCAGGAAGAAGGAATGACAGGATTAGGTAATCATATGGCATACAATACTCTATGAGGATGTGTAGGTAATCCAAGCCAAGAGTATGCAAGAGGATCGATATTCTTTGAGGGCTAGGAACCCAAGATAAGAATAGTCCTAGAAGGTCATACTCAGATAACACCGGTGTGGGTATGTACCTTCAGAGACAACAATGAATATGTCTATAAATCATTTGTCTCACCAACATTATCACTCATGATCTCATGAAGAGATGGAGTTGTTAGTCAAGGCCTTGCACTATGACAATGTTGATGGATATGATGCTATAACAGATGGATTGCAAATCTGGTTTATCTGATGTAAATTCTTTAGAGATTGGAACATATCAAAACACCATGTAACGTTGAATGAATAACTCTGTAGCTAAGAGGGAGCGTTGAAGGAAGTGCAACTATGTTCGGTCTTCATAAATGTACTTTTGATATTTGTATTTATTCAAGAAATGTACCTTAGTTTCTTGCTCATTCAAATAGGTCTAGCACTAGTTAAAGTGCTATAGGTGAGTAAAATATTCAAAATAAAGGGTTGAAGACCTTAAGGGCATGTTACACCTTGTATGTTTATGTATTAGAGTCAAGATAATACCTTCAATCAAAGTAAACAAGTCTCCTCCATGCACTGACACTTACAAATAAGCAATCTGAATTAAATAAGTCAAGTTAGCCTACAAACCTCAAATTAGCCTTCAAGTTAGCCTAAAGGAGGGACAAACCTCTATATATAGAGGTTGTTCACTCGCTCAAAAGAGCATGCAATCCTCTCTAAAAATCATTGAAGTAAAGGGACCAGAATAAGGTGGAAAAAGGTGGAGGAAAAGGGTCTCCAAGTGCAGTGAGGAATAAAGGTACATTAATGAGTTTAAGGGGACCATTTCTAGGGTAGCTATAGTCACGTGTATGAGGAAAGGGAAGGATCCCTGTGGTCATAACAATAGAATTATATTTTCACAACCTCTCACATTGTTTGGTCTGGAACTATAGGCCTAAAGGGCCTCCCACTCAAGCAAAGGACCAAGGAAGAAAAGAAAATGTAATAGGGTTTTTCTAAAGCCTATTAAAGTCACATGTACAAGGACAAAGAGGTTTTCTCTGCTGTCATAACAACCCTCCCTTGACATTCATAATAAGTTTTTTGGTTGGCGAAAAGAAGGAAGGGATCGTCATAAGGGAAGGGTCTCATCAAAGTAATATCTTCTAGAGAAAGTATAACAAGACTTATCAAACATTTGAAATATGAACGGAGTGCTAGAAGAAGGAAGACGAAGTGTAGGTGAATGAAGTGTTGGAAGAAGGAAGTGTCGGGAAACAAAGTGCAAAAAGGAGGAAGGACTTGACTTGTGCTTGGAGGATATTCTTGTTAGGGGTGTATGATTTCGCATTGATCAATAAGAAGCTTCAATAAGAGAAACTTACTAAAGGATTTTTCTCTCAAGAGAAGAGAGGTTTTTGCCTTGGGAGAGAGCCAACATCTTGTGTTCTTGTTCTTATGTTTTGGTAGCAGTTTGATGAAGCACACGTGCATGCATTAATAAGAAGAAGAAGAATATCAAGCTAACAAGAAAGGTAAAAAGGATACACAAATTGTTATCTAGTAACAAAGAATCACACTACACTTAATTTTCCCTAGATTCTTCAACACAATTGTGTCATCCCTATTTGACCTATGGCCACCACGAGATTTACCGACATATTCACCATTAATTCTCTCCTCTTGCCCATGCCTGATCTGAATCGGTCCCTATATTTGCAATTATGATAAACTATGAAGGATCATTGTATTGAATTATGCTTTTTTTCTCCTATGCCTAAATGATCTAGTCATTATCTGCTTTGCAGATTCTTATTTATGCCTTCAAGTTTCTCGATGTGTCGGCTAACTCAGAAGAGTGCCCAACGCCATGATGCTCATCTGATCCATAGGGAGAGTCTCCTGAACTCTAGTCTACCATCTCGCTAGTCATCTTTTACCTTCTTCCTACAAGCATACCATGGCAACTTAAACCAAAACATAACATAATATCATACCTCAGTATAGTTCAGGGGATAATATCTCGTCTGCAAGATCAACCAGATTCACACAATACATGTATAATCATAATCATATCAATACATAAACATCATTTTAGCCATCATCTATTTACCATGCATGATCACACCAATCACATACTATGATCTCATTCACGACAACTATAACCATTTTAATGTATGAATAACAACATATAAGCATTGACAGGCATAACTAATGCATAACTGACATATACTCATGATGACCACATCCAACAACAACACCATCAATTTTCACATGGATACATAACTGCAACCATGAACATGACCATGTATACATAACAAACACATAGACCACGAGCATAAGGAAAACATATGCAACTAATATGTATGCATGTTCAACGCACATCACCAATCCAGTCCAAGGGGTGAACCATGCTCTGATACCACTATGTATCACCTTCCTCCCACATTTACCCAAGATAACTAGTCCATTGGGGTATGCATGTGATGAAAGGCTACTTGTTGAAAATAGAAACAAGAAATGCTAAAAATAGCATTACTATAAATAACATTTCAAGATATACTCCAACTCTGTTGGAAATAGTAAAAAATACAAATGCTAAAAATAGGATTGCTATAAATAGCATTTTGGGATATATTCCAATTTTGATTTTTCCTTGAATCAAGATTGAGAATTAAAAATTGAATTTAGTCTCACTAGCTGTTTGAAAAATAATTCATTAATTTATCTTGAGTTAATTAGTTGGAGAAATTCAAACATGAAGTCTTTGTGAAGACATGCAACAATTATCCCTTTAATTGTGGAAGTTATCCCTTAATTAAGGAGATAAGGATGAGTTGTATTTGAGTTATAATTAGTTAGCTCAGTTAACTAAGTTAAGTCTAGTTAAATTAGTTCCAAACAGTTAGACGAACTAATTGTGAGTTCATTCAGTTAATGCATGCATGCATGCAACTAGAGTTCTCTAGATAACTGAATATTCTCTCATAAATAACTCATGCATGTCAGTTCAAACAGAGACCTAGTTGAGATTAAAGACAGGGACATTTTACTATCAGTTGGAGGAATTTTTCGATAAAGGAAACTCATCCATGCAAAAGCAATTCACTCCTTCAGTATTGCACAGTTATTTCAGAGGTCAGTGTTGTGTGTGAGGTGAAAGTCACATAGGTGGCAGCTGGAGGACCCAGGAGAAACTGTGCAAGGAAATAGGAGGCTTGGAGGACTGAAGGAAGGCATATGTGTTGTCTACTCTATCTATGACCAACAATGAGGGATTGTACTGAGTGCTAGATAGCTTCTGAGCTAAAGCTTTGTGTAATCCTGAGATATTTCAAATTTTATGATAATACAGATAGCGGGGCTTTTTAGCTGAGGTTTTCCCCAGAGTATTCTTCTGTGATTTATGTGTGATTAAATATTATTCTCTATTATATGTGTTCTATTTGATCTTTCTGAGAATCAATTAAGCTTCCACAGGTTTAATTATCGAAGTAGATTAGGTATTTTGTTTTAGTAAATTGCATAATCGGTTTAATCTACAGTGAGAATTTCTACATGGTATTGGAGCTAGCTGATCCATAGAGAAATTTATACATGGTATTAGAGAAAAGGTAATCAAACCTGAGAACAGAACACAAAGAAGGGAGAAATTTGAAGTTTTGAGTTCTTGATTATAGGTATAGAATCGATTTCTTATCACATCTCAAAGTTCAGCAATCGCGTTCAATGGCTTGGGACTCGAGTATGCCCTATATGGGAGCTCAAATTACATAGCCTGGAAGGATTGCATGGAAGTGGTATTAGAGGATAACGGTTTAAAGGACTTCATTGAACAAGAAGTCCCCAAGCTAGCAGCAGCTAATGCCCAAGACTTGGCAGAATGGAAGAAATGTGTGGTGAGAGTGATGAGGATTCTTCTAGAGGGAGTTCAAGACCATATTGTCTCGAGTATCCATGGGAAGGAGACTCCATTTTCAATGTTGAAGACATTGAAGGATCTATATCAGAACAGCAACGACCAGAGGAAGCCGGCGTTGAAGGACAAGCTTTGGAAAATCAAGTGTGAAAAGGGTGACATAGTTTATACATATTTGAATAAGCTCACCACGTGTAGAGATTGGCTTGGAAGTGTAGGGATCATGATAGAAAATGATGACATGTGAGTCTTGCTCTCCTCAGTCTTCCTAAGAGCTGGCATAGCTACCAGGACTTAGTGAATGGAAGAGAGAAACTGCCAGATTGGGAATGACTATGGTTGGATCTGATGCAGGAGGAGATTAGGAGGAGCACGAGAGATGGTTCTTCATCCAAGGAGGATGAAGAAAATCTAGCCTTAGCCAGTAAGGAAAGGAAAGGGAAGGAGAAGGATTCTCATTCCAAATCGAGTTCCTCCCATGATGGGAATAAGATTGACAAATATAAAGTGAGATGCTTTAATTGTCATGAGGTGTGCCATTATGCAACTAATTATCCATTGAAGAAATCCAAGAAGGAATCCTCGGAAGGATCTAAAGGTGAGGCATTGGCCTCTCAGTTCGAATTGGATTTTACCCCTATCGCATACATGGTTTTATCGATGATCGATTGTGGTTGGTTTCTTGACAGTGGAGCCTCATTCCACATGACCGACGATAAGAGTTTATTCAATACCTTGGAGGAGAAAGACCTTGAGATGTGCATTGAGATGGGTGATGATGGAAAGTATCGTGTTTTAGGTGAAGTTATGGTTTTGATTCAGAGGGAGCATGGAGCTTCTATCACCTTGAAAGATGTGAGTATGTTCCTAGACTGAAGAATAACTTAGTATTGATCGCAATGTTGGAGGACAAAGGCTACAATGTTGTCTTTAGTAAGGGAAAGGTTTTCCTCAGATACATCACTATGAGATAGGTAAAGTAGATTGATTCACGAGTTAAGAACCTGTATGCTCTCGAGGTTCAAGATGCACGTAAAGCCTTGAGGAGCAAGGAAAATGTTGGAGACTTGGTGGTTGAGAGGGAGAGTACATTACCTCTCAACATGCAACACCGAAAGAAGTCTCAGAAAATTGTGGAGGAGCCACAATTGGTGAAGTAGTTTCAGGATATTGTGGAGTAGCCACAACTAGAGAAACTGAGAGGAGATTGAGTGGAGGCATCCACTCATGCATATACCTCCAGCAGGGGGGGATTTTGAGCCAAGTGGGCAGAGGGATCACATGCAGCCATACCTCTAGGTGTGAGGTGGGGCAATGTGAAGTGATGGTCCCAAAAAGGCTGAAATAGGGGTAGGATCCTTGAGGCACCCAACCTCTTTGATTAGACATTGCTACAGGAGCCTCGACAAGGAGTAGCAGGATTGGCTGAGTGGGTAGAGACAGATGCAAATGGAGCGGCAGAGGGAGCTTCAGCATCAAAGGGTGCTTTTAGCCCAACAGGGAGGTGAGTTGGGAAATCAGTTACTTACTTCTCAATAACTTAGCTGCAGTGCAACATTAGGCAACATGATGCAACATGATGAGAGGAGGTGTATGCAGATGCAGTGCTAGGAGATAGAACTAGTAGCAACATTGATGCAACATGAGGAATCAGGTGGATTAATGCAGTTAGAGATCAAAGTGACAGAGGCTATAACAGTGAGATACAGAAGAGCATAGAGGTGTAGAGCTTTCAGTCGACAGAGGCAATAACAGTTAGAGACTTTGATGACAGAAGCATCATTCTAATTCAGGTTGGATATTTTTTGTTTCTAGAGTTGTTGGAGCAACAAAACTTGAGAGAAGTGTTGCATGTGGAACATTCAAAAGGTTCAGGATCAGGTTCGTGTTGAATGCCTTTCTTGTTGAGAGGGAGTGTTGAAAATAGCAACAAGAAATGTTAAAAATAGAATTGCTAAAAATAGCATTGCTATAAATAGCATTTCAGGATATACTCCAACTCTGTTGGAAATAGAAAAAATAGAAATGCTAAAAATAACAATGCTATAAATTACATTTCAGGATATGTTCCAATTTTGATTTGTCCTTGAATCAAAATTTAGAATTAAAATTTGAATTTGGTCTCACTAGTTATTTGAAAAATAATTAATTAATTCATCTTCAGTTAATTAGTTGGAGAAATTCAAACATGAAGTCTTTGTGAAAACATACGACAGTTATACCTTTGATTGAGGTAGTTATCCCTTAATTAAGGAGATAAGGATGAGTTGTACTTGAGTTGTAATTAGTTAGCTCAGCTAACTGAGTTAATTCTAGTTAAATAAGTTCCAAACATTTGGAGGAACTAATTGTGAGTTCAGTCAGTTAATGCATGCATGCATGCAACTAGTGTTCTCCAAATAACTGAATATTCTCTCATAAATAACTCATGCATTTTAGTTCAGATAGAGACCCAGATGAGATTAGAGGCAGGGAAATTTTACTATCAGTTGGAGGAATTTTCCTATAAAGGAAACTCATCCATGAAGAAGGAATTCACTCCTTCAGGATTGCGCAGTTATTTCAGAGGTCAGTGTTGTGTGTGAGGTGAGAGTCGCACAGGTGGCAGCTAGACGAGCAAGGAGAAACTTCACAAGGAAATAGGAGGTTTGCATGAGTGAGAGAAGGCATATGTGTTGTCTATTCTATCTATGAGCAGTAGTGAGGGATTGTACTGAGAGTTGGATAGCTTGTGAGCTAAAGCTTTATGTAATCCTGATATATTTCCACTTGTATGATAATACAGATAGTCGGGTTTGTTAGCTGAGGCTTTCCCCAAAGTATTCTTTTGTGTTTCATGTGTGATTGAATCTTCTTCTCTATTATATGTGTTCTACTTGATCTTGCTTAGAATTGGTTAAGCTTCCACAAGCTTGATTTTTGAAGTAGATTAAGTATTTTGCTTTAGTACATTGCATAATCAGTTTAATCTACAGTGAGAATTTCTACATGGTATTGGAGCTAGCTGATCCAAAGAGAAATTTATACATTACTATGATGTGATTCAAATCCCCATTTAGAATTAAGGAAGTCGAACTTGATAAAACAAAACCATTCTTACCTTCCATACATGTTACAAAACCTTCAAGAGGAAAAGAACCTTTCCAGGTGACCAACCCCTAAGACTACTTGATATTTCATTGATCTGGACCCTTGGCTACTCCCATGACAAGCGATGCATGTGACTAAGCCCTTCTAGTCACTCGTAAAGCAAGGTAGTCTAGCGGCTGTGGAATTTGCCAATTAGTTATGAGCTTGTGACTCTCAATTCTGTGCCACTTTTTCAAGTCCAGGACTCAGACCACTGCCCGAAACTTCATGAAACTTTCAAAAATGATATATAAAAATGGAATAAGGATACTAATGCAATCATTGGTATAGGTACTTGATCTGACCCCTACTACCCATGACATGTTTTTTGTCAAACATGTCACAAACATGTAATCTAGAGGTTATAACAATAGATCTGAGCATAGGGGTCACATACTTATCTACGATTCATACAGAAACATTGTTTTCTTATCAAATTAGATGCATTATCATATACTAGGTTATATATTCATTTTACATTCATTTACAAATCAAAACATGATGAGAGCCATACATTAAGTCTGTCATAAAACATACTCATAACTAGAATATAACCAACATAAATAAGAATGATATAACATCCATAATAATCACATATTAGCCAACATATTTACACATGAAATATCGAGGACAATGAAATTTTATTAGTGAATGCATAAGCCAACCAGATCTAGGACTTCCACAAATAACTTGACCATAGATTGAGTTGAATTAAATATTTCTTTTAGCTCATCATCCCCATGCCATATTCCAAGCATGAATGTGGGACTCACAACAAAACCAATCCAAATTTCCTTAGGATTTACCTCAATCCCACCTGATCAGTAGTCCCTAAACAAGCATGGTTGCCACAAGATTTCTCCACCTGCATCGTGAGGAATTTGTCTACATCCTCATCTCTAGGATTTATCATATATCCTTTCATTCACCAGTTAAGGATTCCTAGGCCTAATCGAGACTCCACCCTCTAGGCTTTACCATATATCCTGCCATTCACTGGTCAAGGATTCCTAGGCTTGATTGAGGGAACACACCTATAGGATTTACCGTATATCTAGCCATTTGCTAGTCAAGGATTCCTACACCCACTGAGGTACACAAAATCCAACTTTACCACAATCCCACCTTATCTAGTCTAGATTTTCTAGGCATTGTGTTCTTGAAATACCATGTCACTCAATTTTTAAACCATCCCGCAATCCAGCTTAACAAAATAAAGAGAACCCATCTGAAAATGACAAGGCAATGTTGAAAATCATTTTCACACCCCAAAAAACACATTCCAATTAAAACAAGAGAAACAATACATAAATTCATGTGCCATGCATGCCAAATCTAGCAAGGAAATCACACATACAAATCTATCTAGAAAGGAAATCAAACATACAAATCTATATAGAAAGGAAATCACACATAAAAATCGATATTTGCAAGTAATATTGTTGTAGTTACTTGATCCTACTCTTCCTCACATGATATTTTCTTCCCTTTTCCTTCTTTTTCCTTCCTTTGCTTTCATGCATCCAATGCTAGAGTGCTCCAAGAATGCTCCAAGTGTCCAATACAGAGAGAGAGAGAGAGAGAGAGAGAGAATAGAGAGAGAGTTCCTAAACTAAATGGACATATATTTACCGAGTGATCCTCAGAAGCCTTTTTATTAACGAGGCCCCTATTTTCTTCATTTTCCATTATTTTCCTTCATTTTCCTCCTCACATGAAACATGTGACCTTTCACCTTCCTTTTCTACTAATTTCCATTATTTTCATAAATAAAATTCCAATTAATGTGTCATTCCTTTCCAAATCCTTTGTCATTTCCTTTGCCAATTTCATTTAGCCATAATAAACCAAATGATGACCCACACTAGGATGTTTTTTCCCAACATTCAGCTTGTAGTAAGTGTCCCATGATCTTGGTTATTATTTTTCCTTTATTAAGTTTATTACATGGAATTTTGACCAAGGCTCTTACATTCTTCAAGTTGGTTTACATAAAAATTGCAACCTCTAGACCTTCCAACCAAGGATTTCTCCATTTATTCCACATCTTCTTCCATCTCCACATCATTCCCCAAAAAAAGTCTATAAGGAGGCAATGATTTTTCGCTTTTTCAAAACCTAATTCGTCTTCCTTTTTTTAATAGAATCCCTATTAATCGAAGCATGCAAATGAGGATTTCCATCCTCCACCACGAACTCTAGCTCTCAAAATCCATTATCTGCACTTTGCACTCAATCCTCATATGTTGTTGAAACCTATGGAAGATCGAATTTAACGATGGCGATCTATGCAATTGACAAAGGGATATTAGATAAAATCACTTAAACCATTAGAAGACCACCTAAAACTAAGGAGGCCGAATCTCATCAAACCCCACCACTGCTTGAGAGAAAAGGAAAACCCAAATCTAAGAAGCTCACCGAAAGAGACCCCTTTAACCCTAAGAAAATATCTATGGAAATGCACGAGTGATTTTGGATAAAAACCCACACATTTTCCACCTATGAAAACCAATATATGGGGTGAAAATATTTACGTATGAAGGCACCAGAAAACCCTCAACTACAGGTAAGTAGTGAGAAGGGAATCTATTGCATGCATCCAATTCTCGGTCCAAGAAATCCATCTAGAAAGGATCAAACCCCAATCAACATTCTCATGAATATAATTAAAATCCTCCCCAAAAGGGCTAGTACCACAAAAATAGACAAAAATAGGCCCCATAAATGGGCTCACTGAGCCATATTTTATAATCTCTAGCATCTTCATACTTCCCACAACACCAAGAGAGTCAAATCAGTAGTATGATGCATTCCTCCACCACCAAATACCTAAGAACAAGAACATGAAATTAACTAGAGTATGAAAACCCTAGTTAAGAGCACATTGTAAAGTGAAGATAATTATCACAATAAAATGTCACCGTTATGTAAGAGTTCCACTAAGAAAATTTTACTCCCACTACCAGATTAAGCTTACTATGTGAAGGTTATGCTATCCTCTAGGGGATTAATCCCTAGCATGCATCCATCTTCACGAGCCCTTCTCCCCTTATATCCTCCAACACACTTCTTCCCTCTAAAGCAATTATTAGATACATTAAATTTTAGAAGTGAATGGTTATTACTGGGTTAGAATTACTTCAATTGGAAATTACAAATGAATGGACTAGAGAACTTGTTGTTGTTTTCTCTAAATGCACATAAATCATGGTTGTATTCATTATGTGAATCACAAAAGTTTCCCTTTCATATTTTATAATTATGATGTAAAGGTTTAAATTATCCATTTTGTAACATCTCAAAAAATTGTTATCTAATAATTCTAATATCCAAATGTTTACAGAAGAGGTGAGTGCCAATATAATTTTTGTAAATATGAATCATTGTTTTATTTTTTATGGTGAAATGTATTTTAATTTATAGTTATTTTTTTATGCTTT
>APFE030338586.1:245671-263091 GCA_000404065.3 Pinus taeda
CCTAAGTGAACTATACTTTACAATATGCAAGAAAATGCATATAGATCTCTTTTCCTATTCATACCAACCCATCTGCAACGGGATTTGACCATGAAAATCAAACTTTTGACATCAGATTACCATTGGAGAGAGCTTCTGTCTGCAATACTCAATAACCAAGCTGCTTTTTGCAAATGTCCCCCACTGCCTAACTCCATTTGGACACTGCGAAATAGAAATGATCACATCATCTCTTTATTCGCTTAAATCAATGGCATACATGACTCGGCACCCATCATAACTGAGCTTCTTCACTCCCAGAATCTTCAAAAATGTTTCTGCAGTGCAACGATGCTCCTTATTGAATGCTAAATCTTCACTTTCCCTACTCCCAAGGCCGATTTTACTCTTTCCATCCAACAATGTATAGTATCTATAGGAATGCAATCCCTCTGTGTTTTGCTTTCGATACGGCCTTCCTCCCTCTCCCCGGAGGAAGACAATGTAGCCCTACCTTCTTCCTTCCACTAATATACGACCCAAACCATAGCTTGGAACTTATTTCGACCGTGATTCGACCCGAGGGGTAACGATCTTCAGTGACAAAGACATTCAAAGGAATACCGAGTTGTTGTTGCGTGCGGTAGAGGCAACAATCTAGCTGAGGAAGAATAGTAATAGTAAAAGTAATGCACGCACCTACCTAACTGAGAGTGACCCACCGCCGATTTTGAAGAACTCTTGTTAGGTCGAACAAAGCAATCGTGCCAATCCCGACCTATCCGCAGAGAAAGACAGATGGAAGAAAAAAAATTTGATGAGATCTATAAACAGTTTCAATCCCTTTCAGTGGAGTCCGAACAGACTGATCAAAAGATTGCGGAGTCCACAGGGCCCGGAAAGCCGAAGAGCGACCGCACTCATGGACAGATGGCGGAGTCAGCATCGTCTTCAGAACCGAAGAACGATCGCACTCGACCGTCTGCAGAGCTCGCAGGGTCTCCAAAGCATAAAAATGACAGCACTCAGGAGATTTCGATGTCCGCAAAGACCCCAGAGCCGAAGAGCGACAGCGCTGTGGAAATTGCAGGGCCTCCAGACAGCGCGGAAACCTCCACGTCAATTTTTAGAAAGCAATCAGTCATCACTGCCTCCCAGTGCACTTCTGTCACAGGCTCCGTCAGTAGGATTTCCTCCGCCACAGCTACGTGAAGCCGATCCTTGCAATAAAGTGCTGCCTGTGAACCTCCATGGCCATCGTAGATGCCAAAGAAGTGATAAACCCCATCGTTGCCAGCCACGAAAGAAGGCATCACCGCCACGGCGCCTTCCATTTCCCGTCGCCTACCATAGATCGACACCACGCCGTGCTCCGGGCATGGCTCGCCTCCGTCTCCTCCAACAGCGAAAACCAGCGACGGCAACGAACTGACAACAACACTCTCATGGCACTCTGTTGCTTCTTCATGTACACAGTCTGCAATATCGACGCCGTTGCCCACCTTAAGTCTCTTAACATTGATAACCCTGGTCGATGCGTTGGCAATGAGTTTGAACCGTCGGATCTCCATTCGCCGACGTCGTGCTGCTCGCGTTTTATCCTCTTCCAGAGGCAGCGAATACCCAAACATCAAACGCCAGTCCCCACTCAATTCACAGATCAGAATTTGTGATTTTCATGGCGAGAGATGAAACAACACCCTCTCACTTGGCTTGGCCTCGTTTCATTCCGAAAAGCGAAGCAACAGTTGGCTTTATGAGACTAAACACTGTGATATCCGCCCGTAGGTCCAGAGATCACAACCCTTGGCAATAATTCTCTGGCATCCAGAACAACCGAGCGATCTCGATCTCGATCTGGAAGCACCAGTCTCAACTTTCGATGGACAAACAAATATTCAAAAACCAAACCTTTATTCTCTTCAGCCAGGAGCAGCCCAACCCACAAGGGGCTAGGCCCTCAGGCTCTGATACCAAGATAAAATTAACACAATCAATAATATTCTCTATTAATTAATGAATGAGGAGATTACAAGATATTTATACAATTAATAGTCTCAAGATAGGAATTCTATCTTGGACGTACACTAGTGTGGTTGAGAGATTCTCTCAACCACACACTAAACTAGAAAAAACTAAATCCCTATAATGTAGGAACAAAACTCCTCAAATAGATAATTATAACCATAGACAAGTAGGAATTAACTATTTCCAACTGTATCCGTATTGATCACTTGGTGATTCATGCAGTACGAACTCTTCCTTAGTGATTAAGAGATTACACCTTTCCAAATCTAAGGGAAATATTGGTACTAGGAGTTACATCAGAGCATTGATAACTATTCGATGATTTCCACGCAATAGGGTAAACAATGAAATCCCTGGTTATAGTCAATGACTTGGAACAAACCTGAGCTCAGTATCCCATGCAACGGTGGCATTGATAGCTCAGTGCAGGACAAAGTCGCCGAATATGGTCCATCGGTGCAACTAATTTGTTCAGCATGGTTGAGAGGCAAAATTACAATCAGAGCGGATCGATCCAAGCGTGGTGGCCTATCCACCAACTATTGACCACCCACTAGGTATGGCTAACGTATCGAGCGTCATCATAGCCTCATAGTTTACGGAAGTATTAACCTCCACAACATTCAGCCTTATTGCAGAAGCAAGAGAGACTGTGTGAGGTAGGATTCGACCACGCAACACTGAGAAGCAGGCCACAATCACAGTTTTTGCAGAGAACATAGGACATGACATTCTAGGTATTGATGAACCATACGGTAGCAATAAGGCACAACGAGGCAACCATCAACCGGAATGGTGTTTCACTACTGTGTGATTGATTATTATTGGGAGAGAAGATCCCGTGAATGTGTTGAGCCTAGGAGAGATAACGCGTTGAAGCAGAGGAGTGGCCAACAAGGAGTCTCGAACTGGTATGGATATCTTTTCTTAACCTAACCAACTTACTTTTCATCGAACTGGTATGGATATTTTTTTTAACAGGACCAACGCACTTTCCATTAAGAGAAAAGTCTTTTGATATAGGTGAACTTATGAAATAGATACGCTTTTCAATGCATCACACGAGTCTAGATCAAGAGGTGCGATAAGCATATTTTTTTCCCCCTTTTAATTCGAAAAGTCAATAAAGAATTTGATTGTTGAAGGCAAGGCCTGGTGGACCCTACTGCTTGCGTCGGCTGGGACGTGGCTCACGGAGTTGATGTAGTTGTGCGCCCTGCATTTTTTTTTACTGCACAAGATTGGAGAATTTTGTGTCAAGATGACTAATCCCCTCGCGAAAGCCTATTTGAATGAAGCCAATAAATAGGATGGCTCAAATTATGTTAATGAGAAATTTAACATGCAAATATTGATGGAAGGATGTATTGATGGAAGGATGTTGTAATATCGCCTCCATAGCTAGAATACAATACAGTTGGGGGTAAGATTGAATTGCAATGGATAGAATGGTGGAAAGCCCATGAAAATTATTGTGTAAATGAATAATAACTAATAAATGGAATTTATGTACTTGGAAATTAGATACTTCAAAATGAGATTTTTGTCACATAAAATCTTATTGGTAAATGAGATTGAATAACTCTTCCATGATAAGAATTCTAGATAAGCTTAACGGATGGGAGATAAATATCTATTAAGTTGTTTAATTGGAGAAATATGCTAATTTTAGAAAAAACATAAAAGCATGGCCGGAGATAAAGGCTAGCTTTTATGGGAAAATCCTAAGCAAGTGGACAAAAATATCCCCAAAAGAGGGACACCACTAAAGGAAACTTTATTATGAAAGAAAGGTATTAAATACCTATTGAATGGATCACAGAGGGGGATCTCAGAAGGCTAGAAACTCTTAGCTAGGGGCTGAGCTCGAGGAAACAGTTCTAGGTTGGTGGGAGAGCTAGTATGAATTTCCAAGTATCACATTGGTGATTTTATTTACATTCTCTATGATTTTCTAATCCAAAAATAAATTACATGCAAATGTTACCATCCAATTCACAGATATCCTTCCAATCATGAACTCATTTAACGAAACTTGAATATAAAATGAAAAGATACTTACTTGTCATGTGAAAATGAAATCTTCACCTTGATGCTTTCTTGAATGATATCCTTCAATAAGATTCTTGTTTGAGCTACCTGGTACAATAGAGTTCCAGAACCTTTCTTGAGACTCACTTGCATTGTTCATCACCAAGCACTACTGCCTTTTATGATATGTTTAGATTATTTGATTCATTTACTGTGAGGGTATGGAATCGAAATCAATAATTTTGAGAGTGTTTTCATGATGTGCACCTGAGATGTGGCATTGTGTTCTCCTTTTGAAGTGATATTTTTGAAATGTATGTTGTGATTATATATCTTTGTAACCTTGTTGCAAAGCTCCTTCCTGGAGTAGAACCTTGCTTGAGTTGACAAGCATGATAAAACATCTTTGTGGCCTTCGATCATTGTTCAATACCAATCATTGATATTGCTTAAGTCATTAAGATTGTTCTGGTATGACATGGGTTGTAATGACATCAGATTTTTGAGGCTAGCACCGAGAATGTGAAAGGTACTACGTTTTCCTTTTGTTGTAGTGTAGATTAACGCTGCTTATCAAATTTTTGACCTTCTCCAAGATGATAATCTTTGACTTTAAGTTAGCTTGATTTTTAGCCATATTGATAAAGTTCTTGGTGGCCTTTTTGATGAACACTGCGGAGAAAATGTTATTTTTTAATGTAGACTACTTGTTGTAAGCTTTATCATTTTTTCTTAACAAAAACCTTAATCTTACTTTGATTCCCTTCTTGAGGACTGATCCTTGTATGTCTCTTTTGCTGCCCTTCTTTTGACTTATGCACCTTATCTATGATACCGTGTTGAAGAATCTAGGGGAATTAGTATTAGTAGGATTCTTCTAGGTTTGATAACAAATTGTGAAGTGCTTTTACAATTTATCTTAGCTTGACCTTATTCTTATTATAGTGTGTGTTTACTTCATCAAATTGCTACCAAAAACAAAGAGACAAGAAAATGATATTTTTGGCTTTCTTCCAGGGCCAAAACCTCTCCCTCTTGGAGAGGAAAAATCACACAAAATTCTCCTTATAGATATTCCAATTGACAAAAACCAAGACCATAACCCTTGACCTACTAGGCCACTCCAAGACCAATTTACCAATCCTTCTTCTTACTATTGAGATTATCATCAACATTGTTGCTTCGCCGAGCTCATCATTCATGCACCTTCACTAAGATACTCATCACAACCAGCAAAAGATAGTTGCTGCACCCTATCTCCATATTCTCTTAAATAATTACTACGCTTCTCACTGAGGTCATCATGTTGTTGAGACTTCCATACTGAGATATTTGAACGCTTCAATGATGTCTAGTGTGTATAGCTGAGAGCTTCTTGTACTACGATCCTTATCATGATATATATGCCAAGACTGTCCTAGTATGCTGAACTTGTAATCATGATTATCATTTGAAATACTCAACCGAGATGCTATACTCCTGTACCCTGTCTGAGATAGTCTCCTTTCTGGGCCATCCGAGATTCTATACCACACCTCTGAAATTTCAGACATGTCCGAGATTCTATCTGAGTTTTTGCGGATACCCCAACTGGGTATAAATAGTGGTTATGTCTCGATTTTTTAGTCGAATTTAACCCACATCCAAGATAGTGAATGTGAACTGGATAAATGTTCCTACGGGAGTCACTAGCTAGTTTCACTATTTTTAGTTTGAAAAAGTAGTCCATACCTTGGCCATTCCTAGGTCATTGAAGTAGCTCTAAGTGAATATGTGTGTTGAACTCTTTTCTTGTTTATTTGAAGATTTATTGCACCTAAAACGGGATTGGAAACTTTCATAGATATGGTAAAGGAAAGAAACAAGATAGGAAGCTTATATTTACATAATATTTTGTAGCAGGTAAAACTTAGGAAATCTATATAATGAATGAAGAAAAGTTTTCAAAGGAAAACTTGCAGTTGGAAACCAACACTAGATACATGATTAAGGAGGGTTTAATTCAAACTGAATCTCAGCGCATAGTCGAAGCTTACATTGTATTTTCTCAGACGTACGGTAGTAAACACAAGTCTAAATTCCATTGTTTATTCAACCTTAGGTATTCTTAGTTGTGTTGTACAATGTAGTAATAGAACTCTTGATTAACATTTAGAATATATTATGTATGGGGAGAGATAGGAAGTTGTGTCTAGAAGATAGCCATATAAATCGAGGTTTGAGATTAAAATATGACGAATAAAAGTTTACAGTGAGAGTATATGTGGAATATCATATACCGACCAACGAAAAAAATTGAGACTTTACAGTAATGTGGACAAATACATATGTAATGTTTTTCCTAAATATGTGTTATAAAAGTAAAAAAAGATAGTATATCACCAAAAATTGTAAATATTGATGGCCAAGAAGCTACAAAAATACAAGGCACTAGAAGATAGTGTAGAAACGATGTAGAAATTTCCAGTTTTATACCGAAATGAATAAATGGATCCATGGTTAAATGAATAGAAACTTTCAAAAATGTGAGGATTTTTTAACCAGAACAGTTATGAGCGGCTGGATTGAAATAATGTCACTATTAAAGCTAGGAAGATAGAGAGAAAATCAACGGAGTAGACCATTAAATGGAATAAGCTTCAGATCGGAATTACTAAACGGCACAACCAAATCATGGAAATAAGTCCTAAATTTAATTTTGCTAATAATGGAAATATACACATGAGATCGAATATGGCTGGAACATATGAAAATAATTTCACTAACATATTGTGTTGATACATATATAAATGCAATAATAAAAGGTTTCATGGTTATACACTGGACACATAATTTTCATAGTTAACCGTGAAAATTAAGTGTATTTAGATATTTCTTACATATCTACGCTGGTAATGTCCGTATAGCTTCTTCGACTTATGGAAGGGTATGAAAATGTGTAACAAAATGATCACGATGCAATTGATTAAGCCACTTTGAAAAAAAAAACATTGAACTAGTGAGTATAAGGTTATCTTACACTGAAATACGAATGATGGATGTGTATTGGAAACAAAGTATCAAACTCACAGCATAAAATGGATGTGTACTGGATACAAAGTATCAAACTCACAGCATAAAAGAGAATGATGAAAATTGTCAAGTAATTAATATCTATTCTAGGTAAGAAATATAGAAGGAAAATGGAAAATCCATAGGTTGAATTCCACAATAAATCACACCTGTGTCACTGAATATAGTTGTGAATAACAAGAACAAAAAAATCTATGGCATTGTTGTGTCGTTATAGTAATGTTAATAACGTTGTTTGAATGTATGTAGATAGTGTAATAGGTACAGAAGAATTGCAGGAAGAAAGTGTTAGCATGAGTGCAAACATACTGGAAAATGAGGTAATTCATTTCTTTTACTAAAAATAGTTGAGGATAGACATAGCTAAGTCTACTTGAAGGTTGTTTTAGTCATAACATAATAGCCATGAAAATGGCGAAAGCAACATATATACAATTTTTTGAATGTACCTAGGTAGTGTACTAGGTACAGAAGAACTAGAGGAAGAAAGTGTTAGCATGAGTGAAAACATATTGGAAAAAGAGGTAATTCATTTATTTTACTAAAAATAGTTGAAGATAGACATAGCTAAGTCCACTTGAAGGTTGTTTTAATCTAACATAGTAGCCATGAAAATGGGCAAAGCAACATATGCACAATTGATACAATAATATTGCATGTTTAACATGTTATGCTTACTATTTTTATGTAAGCAGTGTGAAAAGAAGTATACAATTATGTAGGTTGAATTTTATAGGCATAACCACCGGGTCTCGCGTGGTAATATATTAATGGTGCTGACCTTGAGGAATGCATGTGGATAGTATGTGGAGTGCAGGTGCGAAAAAATCAGGAAGTACGTATTCATCATATTTATAGAATGTGCTACAAGAGGAGCATGACATAATTGCAAGAGTTTGAATTCTCCAGAATTGAGCCATTATGTCGGACGAAAAAAAAGGCGGATGGAAAGCGTGAAAGAAAGAAAGCATTTCTATTTCAATCTTAAGAAAATAGAAAGGTTTTTTTGACAACATGAGCAATATAGGAAAATAGTAATATCACATAGAATCAACAGCAGAGGATCAATAGTTTATCAAATAGTACTTCCTAGACATTAAAAAAAAAAACATATATCCTTACTTAAGAAATAGGTACATGATAACTTCCATCTAATTGATTCAGAAATATGTACATGATAACTTCCATCTAATATTCAAAAACGCTACAGGTAAACTCGAGGAAGAATTTCCGATGGAACCCTGTCTATCTCAGACCGGAAAGAGATCGGACTCTGGAATTCAGCTCTTGCTCAAGATAAAAGTGCAATGGGAACATTTATTTCTGAAGAGGATACGTGAGAAAAAGACAATGAAAAAAATAAAGTTATCCAATAAGGTTTAACGAAAAAGGAAATAGAAAATGAACACCGACGATGGTGTTAACGATGGTGTTAATAAAACGGGAGGAGAATGTAATATCGGTCTATTATTATAATATTTTAAGTGGTTAGATTAAGTTACATGGGATAGAATGGCAGAAAATCTATGAAAAAAGTGGAATTAGGTAAATGAATATTTATTAAGAAATAAATAAATGGGATGAATGTACATGGAAATGAGACACTTAGAAATGAGACTTTTTCCAAATAAAATTTTATTGTTAGATGAAATTATTGAAAAACTTAATGGATGGGAGAGAAAAATCCATTAAGTTGCTTTGCTAGATAAAGATGGTAAGTTGGTATTTTATGGAAATGCCTAAACAAGTGGATAAAAATATCTGCAAAATTGAATCACGACTAAAATTAACCTTAAAATGTGTTAAATACCCATTGAATACATCAATGATGATTCTCAATCCATAAGAAAATACTCTCAACTTGGGGTGGTGAGCTAGAGGAAAGAAGTTTTAGATTGGGTGATGGTGCTGGATTTCATAGTGACTCCCTATCAGTCATTCTCGTTTGAAACAATTATGTTATGTGTTTTGATTTCATTTTATTCCATTACTGTTACATACTTTTTATTTTCCATACTAATAGATATGTATGTTATTTGTTTGATTTTATAATGAATGTTACACGAATATGTGGTAGTTCCAAATGGAATTTTCAACAAAGTTATTAGAAGCATCTTAGTACCCACATGTTGTTTTTAAACGCAAAGTTTAATCGGGATTGTTAGATCCCTATGTATGTTGTTATGACTGATAGGATTTGTAAAACCACAGGGATAGAGGATATTGAAATAGGCTTGGTAAATGTAAAATTGAAGGGGGAGAAACAAAGTTTTTGAGTATAACATGCAGCAATTAAATCTATAGGATGGTAATTCATTTTTTTGATAAGATTATATTTAACAAGGCTGTGATGTAACGAAATATCTGCTGATTAACATTGCTTTAAACGAAATATTTGAATTGTTTGATAAATAGCTTTAGTAATAGCCAAATGGCAATATCTGGCAATATCACACTGCTAAATTGTTTAAACTATGATAAGGAAAATTTACTTTGGTTCTTGGATAAACACATTCAAACTTTGGATTTTAAAAACCTTGAGATAAACACAAACTCAAATTTTGGTTTTTAAAAACTTTGGGATAAACGCAAACTCAATAAATTTCAGTTTTTATAAACTTTCGATAAACCCAAATTGATAAACTTCACTTTTAAAAACTTTGGATAAAGTTAAAACTTTGGTTAAAAAGCAAGTTCGTTGTCTGAAATTAGACCTCAAAAACTTTGGATAAAGGAAAAACTTTGTTTAAATGAAAGCTCGACATCTGCAATAAGACTGCAAGTTGAATGGCCAAGGAAAACCATCAAAAAAATTATTTAAATGATTTTAAAAATTCACTTTTTGCTTAAAACTTTGGTTAAAGCATTAGATAAGACCCCAAGTGGAATGGCCAATGAAAACCATCAAAAAATTATTTAAATGATTTTAAAAATTCACTTTTTTCTTAAAATTTTGGTTAAAGCATTAGATAGCAATTAATATTTAAAAAGTCAAACGAAATTAATTCATAATGAAAGCGATATCAATAGCTATATGCCTGCTACTTTTGGGAGGTATAACAAGAAACCTGAATTAATTTATAGATGTAAGTATAAGAATTTAGAAAAGGATAATTCTTTGTTAATTAGATACTGATCTGATTACAACTTGATAAGTATTTTATTTGTATGAAGTAGAATTTGTATTAAAATACTTGTGGTTGGAATCAACATGATTACGTGCAAATTCTCTTGAAAGGTTGACTTTATAATTAGTTTGAAATACTAATATAGAGAGATAAACATGTGTAGGCTGAAGTTAATGTAATCATAAGTTGAAAAGTAACCGCTGAGTAGTTAAATATATGGAAGAATTCATAATAAATTCAATAGAGAAATTTGATAGCAGCAGCCACTGGTGACCTATAATTAATAGATCGCGACACTTTCTCTACTATAAGATTTCGTTCTGAATTGAGTTTTCAGATTCACAATATTGTGTGGTGAATTTGGTACATTTATACTTAAATCAACATTCCATTAATTTAACACGTGGTCTTGATTCAACCCGAATTTTCCGAAGGGAAATACTGCCAAAAGGGTATTTCTACCTGGCAGTGGATCGAAATCACTAGAAAACATTTACATAATTACACAATCCATATAAATAGAGGGGAGGGTAACTGCAACACGCATAAATTGGTAGTGCTAAAACTAGCTATATGTAAATCGTACAATATAACATATAAGTCAATGGCATCATGTGGAAACCAAAATAATTCCACTATAGCCGTTTATGCCACACATATGATGATAGGTGTAACAAGTATTGAAATTTTGTAACTTCATGAAGCAGATACTATTCAAGTCTTGAGAATAAAAATACATTTCAAATCTGCCGAAAGCAGGTGATAACCAGCCTCATTCATGCTATTAACAAGTTTCTTTTTTATACTGAATTACGAGAGGTAAACACGGATCACCTATACGGTTAAAGCAACAACAAAATTTCACTCATTGTCTTGAGCCTTCTATTGAACTGAGTTTAATATTTGGATTACAAGAATTACAAACAAAGTGAATTGTTAAGTAGTGGTATCTATGTATCTTCTAACAATGGCCCGGAAATTCATCACCAGAAATGAGAATTGATAGCGTCCTCGATCTTGGTGAAAGAAAAAACATGAAGCCTATGTGGAATGGTGAAAGGCATATGCATTACATCCAGGAAGGAGATGATTTGGAAGTACTGTAGGTACGTGAAAGTAATACCGAACCCGAAAGTTATTAATAAGGTTAAACCCTCCAGTTTATAACGACCAGTGAAGACATCAAATAGGAACAGAAAAATAAGAAAGAATCATAAATCTCTTGCCAGTATCGATTCAATGGGTTACAAGAGAAGAAACATTCCTTTGGGTATGCTTCTTATAAACTCACTTTGGTAAAATAACAGTTACCAAAAAGAGCGCCAGCGTTAATCTAAAGAAATCCCCATAATGGATGAGGAAGAAAGAAAAACTATAAATCATAGACGGAAAAGAACCACGTATTTTACTGAAACAACTCCAATTGGACCATAAATCTTACCATAATGAGGCAACCAAGAATTCAATTTAAGAAATGGAAGATCCCTAACGCCATGAGTCACTGATAGAAGTAAAGTGGACATCAAAATCCAAACAGATTCAATGATATTAACAATGTAATAGAAAGAAAACCTTCGTGCTAGGAAAGGGTAGGTGACACAACCTGCAAGGGCTTTGAACCAAGGCAACAATAAAATATGAATTACTAAACTCGAAATATATAGGGGATTGAAATGTTCGAAATGACTGGAGGATTCTGCAGAAGTTACCTTCAGAGACCAGCTGCAAGATATGTCATAATTTAACTCGCTTCAGTAGCCTTTCACCAGCCTGCGTGCTCAGCACCACAGTGGCATACTCAATTAAATTAACCACTGCACCTAGGGCAGACCATAGAAGAAAACTGGAATTGGGGTTAGAGGAATTTTATAAACGTCTAAGCAAGAAAATAACACATGGAATATATCATTGCGACTATCATAACCCGAAAGGGAATTCTGTGCACGTGAGGAACCTTGAGTGAAAAGAGCTCCGAGCAGAAAATTCCCCAGGGATTTGTTGTATGGAAATTGAAAATTACCCTTAAACAAACCATGTGGCTAGGCTACCAAGCTCAAAGAGTGACTATAGTTGCAGTATATTGTCCTGTAGTTCACAATGCATAAAGCTAGGGTTATGGAAAATCAATCCCTATCGTCGATTACTCTTGATTCATACCCACCGTCGCACATTTCGCAATAGGCAACATGAACCGATGTGAAGAGGGCATGCGTGGCATTGGTGGAGAGGACTATGTCAATCTTAAGGTCGGGAGAAATTTGAGATAAGGAAGGTAAGGTTCCATTGTTATTTGAGATATAAGGTAAGTATGAATACGGGTGAAAGGATATTATTCCTTGATATGACAAGGGGAGGCTACTCGGCATGCGATAATCATTGATGAATTCTTATTTCTTTCTCCTATTCTATCATATCTTTCTATCATATCTGTCTGGTGTATCATCCACTTTTCACTGTGTAGGGCATCTTCTTGCTTATGGATTTTCTTATTGTTATACTGCAAATTTTGGATTATGTGTGTTCATTTAACAGTGTTTATTACCTTTAATTTTTGTTCAATAGATTCATACATTCCAGTCCTGTTAAGTTTAATTTTTTTACATTCCAGTCCTGTTAAGTTTAATTTTTTTTCCAGTTTCAAGTCAACTAAAAAAATGGATTTTTATGTGAAAAACAACAATGTCATATTTATACAATCATATTAAACCACATGATAGAAAAACAAAAGTCACTAAAATGGTTTCATCACTTGTGCATTTATATGATATGATTGCATATATAAATAATTGATATAAGAATACATAGTTAGACAGATTTATGGATTGAATTTATTATAAATTAATTCCAGTTTAGACATAGTTAGACCACTTAGAATTTATTTTAAATTAATTATAATTTGTACACAGTGTCATCTATATTTAAACAAATCTATGGATTGAAAATCCAAAATACCAGTTAGGACTTATTATAATGTAATTCCAGTTTGCACACAATGTCATATGGTGCAAAATGTTCAAACACATCCATTTATGACCCATGTTTTGAATGAGCTGAATAGTCCACTTAACACTCATTATAAATTAACGATTCCATATTTTATTATTTCAAAACTAATGTCATGACTATACATTCATATTAAATCACATGATAGGAAAATAAAATTCAATAAACGATACTCTGACTCATTGACTTATATTTGATGATTGCATATATAAATAATTGATTTAAGAATACATCACTAAAAAAACTATGGGTTGAAAGTCAAATAGACCTCTTCGAACTAATTATCAAATATTTTTATTTTTTTATTAAAAATATAAGTTTACTTTTATTAAAAACTTATTTGAAAAGTAAATTATATTTATAAACTTGTATCAATGCATATAACTAAATGGAATTCAATAAATAGCTTCATGTGTTCTTGGATTGTAAGAGATTATTTCAATTAAAAAAAATTTGTTTAAGAATTAAAATTTATGGAATGGTAATATGGATGGGAAAATAAAGATTTACAAATGATCCTGACGATGAATCTTGCTATATACTCGGAACGTTGATTCTAAAATATAGCCAATTTGGAATGGATTCCGAATACAAAAAACTCAAGATAACAACCAGAAGAATATTCAAACAATAAAATTACAAATTATTTGGTTATGAATTTATGGAATGGAAATATGGATGGGAAAATCAAATGTAATATTGTGCAAAAAGTTTAAACACGTCCTTTTACGATCTATCTTTTCAATAGGCCTAAATAGTACACTTAACAATCACTAACAATTTATTAATCCATATATTAGTAGGAAAATATTGCTTTTCATGGAGCTTTATTTCCAAAACAAAAATATCACATTTTTACATTCATATTACACCCCATATAACATGATATGAAAATAAAAATCAAGAAATGACTTCATAACTTAATTGGCTAATATGAGATGATTTCATAGGCAAATAATTAATTTAAGAATACACAATTAGAAAAAGTTATGGATTGATAATTGAATTCCTTGCCATTTAAAAATTTTCAAGTCTTTCATCTATAGTCCATCATCCATTACCCTAAAGAGTCCACATAACAACTAATATCAAGTAGTTCTAAAATTTGTTTAGGGAAGAAATGCATCATAGTTTATGGATATTGTTTCAATTTATTTAAAAATACAAATTACAAAACATTATCATTGGACATTGAAATCAAATATCTTCAACTTCAAAAATTTGAAAGAATACATGTCCAATAAGACCTTATTAATCAAATTAGCACCTATTATCAATTAATTATATGTTTTGTTCTTTAAAAAAAGAAAATTTATACACAATGGGGTTTTATTTCAAAATTCTCATATCACATTTTTAGACTCATATTAATGCATTTTATGGGCGATTAAAATTCAATAAGTGAATTTGTACCTTATTGATTTCCAATATGATATTATATTGATATTATTGTAGTTACAAATATTAATTTATTTAAGTACATAAATTTAAGAAAAAATGTGTATTGGGAAGTCACATATCTTATATTCATAGAGTTCAAATCATTCACCCATGATTGATCTCCTATTATCTTGAATATTGAACCTAGCATTTATGAAGTAAATTATTCTATTTTTTTTAAGTAATAATTTCACCTTTATTTACATAGAGCTTTACATTTCACATTTATATATATAGGTATTAATGCACATAGAAGTTAGTAAAAAGACGTCATTCCTTGCCTTGTGTGCACGCACATATTAAAAGAAAAAAACCCATGTGTTATAACAAAGGCATTGCAATTTTTTTTATATGACCAATAATAAAAATGCATATTAATATAATTTCAATTTCAATATATTTCAAAAAATTATATAAAATTGTAAAAAATGATTTATTGAAAAATGCATGATGTGGCCCGTCCACACGGCCCCTCTCCAGCTCACCTACCCACGGTACTTTCAGATTTTGTATGTTGATTGTGGTCGATTGTCAATTGTTTGGCTCGGTCCGATACTGATTGCGGCAGTAGTTACCTACCTACCTCCCGGTACCTCGTCCGTTCTCCTGCTAACACCTGTCCACCTCAGTTGTGATGCAACCCTAATCCTCCCGGTTGCCCTTTTGTTGGTTCATTTCGCGCTCATTGTCATTTTGCACTGTGATTTCACTACTCTGCGACCTGGTTTCGAGCTCGGCTCTGTCTCTGTGCTATCAGTCGATACTTAGTCAATTTACTATGGATTTCTCGCTCAACTGTTTGGTTTTTCACTGTGGTTCCGCCTGTACACTTGATTCACGCATCTGTTGGTAAGTTATAACTCTACCAGGGGTTTTGTTGTCGGATTCTTCCGTGGATTGCTCTGTCGACTGTTAATTTTTTTCTGTGGTGTTGATTTATTTCGGTCAATGGCATTGTATCTTGTGGTCGTTTCTCAATATGGAGGGTTTCTGATAGGCTCAGTGGTAATGTGCATTTGATGGTCTGCAACAGCTGTTCTCGGCGTTCAACTCCTCGTCCAGGTAATTTCTAGTTCCATGCTATAATTCCTTATTCGTTTTTCGAATGGTGACTGACCAATTTGGCCCCTCCGTGGTCAAGTTTCGGTCTTGGTGAACAAGGGAATCGTTCACCCTCAGGTAACGTATCCTCCTTCTCCCCTGTTCTTCACCCTTCCAATCATTTCATTCCTTTATTAATTAGGTTGCTGGTCGAATTTGAGGTTTAGGGTTTGGTTGTTTCTTTAAACCCTAACGTGTTCTCCCTCTGCCTTTGCAGGTGACGGCTCCGTGGCTCCTAGCACCAGGTTACGCTTATACTCCGGGTAGTTCTATGCTCTTTGTTTAGTTGTCTTTAAAGTCGGTTAGTTTGCCTGTAACCTCTTGCTAGTTCATAAGGTTAGGTGCCCTCGTGGCCTCCGGTTCTTCACTGTAATATTGTGTCTGTATGTTGGTCGCTGTAACGGTTAAGGGTTCGGGGTATCCCAACTGTGGCCGTGGCTTCTTTTAATTTGCTGTCACATCTGTCAATAGTGGGAATGGTTCATTGAACCCTCATCCAAGTTTCGTTTGTAAACGTTTGGACTATATCAGGCCGGCACTGTAATATATATACATATGTTTTGAATTCGCAAATTTTTTAGATTGGTTTCCTGGAATTTGTTCTTACCCGCTTTCGACCTATGGTCGTTATGCTCCTTGATTTCGCTACTCTCCTTCCGCCTGTTGTTTATTGGGCTGGACTCGTCGTGCGCCTGGTTGTTTGGACTGTTGTCACTGTATATTCACCTGCACTGTTATTCACTATGCAATTGTTTACATATATTTAAATCTCTGTTAGTGGCTCTCGGTCACGGTATTTGTCTGTTAAAATAATTTACACAGAACTGTTATTTCTCAGAAATTTTGAATTGTACAGAACTTAGATAGTTTGTCTATACATTCATTTGTGCACAGGAATTCTTAGATGAAGGAAAAGAATATTTCTCTCTGTCTATTTCTTTGAATATAGTTCTTTGCTTCTTAGCTGCCAAACCCCCCTTGGGATTTTGGTTTTTTCATTTATACATTAGAGGTGATTCGGTTGATAACTGTCAGCAGTTACCTTTTACAATCGGTTATATAGTTATGCTTTTTCTTCAGTTTCTGTTTGACAGTTTATAAAACTGACTCTGTCTAATCTATCACTCGGGTCCCACAAAGGGTGACTGTGTACATTATTTGCAATAATCTAATTTATTAACTACAATTAACATTGATAGCTACAGTAAAGTAAACTAAGTAAAAAAAAATTACCCAACAGAAATTAAACAAACTGTAGTTGACCTTGGTAAAGAAAATAAAATGAAAATGTAATAACCTGACAATCTTGCTGTCCCTTCTCGAAATGTTTAACCTTCCCAGTCTTTTTCTGAAACTCTGTCCTCCCTGTCTCGGTCTTCACCCTGTCGACCAGATGCTCCTGCATCAGGCTGCCGGGGTAAAAGAGAGTTCTCATGGCTCCGTTCCATGAGCTCCTCCACCGAGTATCCTGCCTTCCGAATCTGTGCTTCGTCGAGCCAGGAACTGTCCTCCATTGGATGGTCCTTCCACTTGACGAGATAGCACAGATACTCCTTTCTACGCTTCCGTTTGGCTACCTGTGTGCTGATAATTCCTTCAATTTCGTGAGTCTTAACCGACGGTAACTGTTTCTTCCAA
>APFE030338586.1:263285-293744 GCA_000404065.3 Pinus taeda
GCCACGTTGAATATGGGCGATATGCCTATATCTGGCGGCAGCTGAATTTCATATGCATTCACTGAAAATTTGCGAAGGATTTTGCATGGGCCGATTTTCTTAAACTTCAGCTTGTTGTATGTTCCCTTAGGAAACCTTTCCCGATGCAAATGCGCAAGCACTTCGTCTCCAACCTCGAAATGTACCTCACGCCGTTTGATATCTGCATGCTGTTTATATTTCTGCGTGCTGTCCTGTAACTTCATTTTAACTTTGTCGTGCAGTTCGCTCATTGCTTCGGCAAAATCTTCCCCGTCTGCACTCCTCCTTTCCAGTTGTCCTAAGTCCTGTAATTCATGTACTCCCCGCGGATGCATACCATATAAGATTTGGAATGGGCTTAGACCTGTGCTCCGATTAGGCGAATCATTGTAAGCGAATTCGGCCTGGGCCAGAGCTCGATCCCACAATCGCGAGTTTTCTCCTGTCAAACTTCACAATAAATTGCCCAAACTTCTGTTAACAACTTCCGTCTGTCCATCAGTCTGCGGGTGATACGCGGAACTGAAATTTAACTGTGTGCCCAGATTTTTCCACAGGGTGCGCCAGAAATGCCCTGTAAATTTCACATCCCTGTCTGAAACTATAGTCCTTGGTAAGCCATGTAATCGAACTACTTCTGTGAAGAAGAGGTGTGCCACATATGTGGCGTCTCTAGTCTTCCAGCACGGAATGAAATGAGCCATTTTGGAGAATCTATCCACCACCACCATCATTGAATCATAACCCCGCTGCGTTTTGGGCAATCCTAGGACAAAGTCAATGCTGACTGAATCCCAAGGTCTGCTTGGAACTGGTAGGGGCGTATACAACCCAGCATTCTGGCTGTGTCCTTTCGCCAGTTGGCAGATTTTACATCTGGTTACATACGTCTGTACGTCTCGACTCATTTTCGGCCAGTAGTAAAAGTGTCCTAGCTGTTCCAATGTTTTATCAATGCCAAAATGTCCTGCCAAACCTCCGCTATGCTTCTCTTTCACTAAATTTTCCCTCATCGAACAATCTGGAATACATAGCTGTCCACCACGAAATAACAATCCGTCCTGCAAATTAAAATCCAGCCATGGGCTTGTATTTCGTAAGATAGGATTCTGGCATGCCTCAAAGGCTTCCTTGAAACCCGCGTCCATCTAGTACAAATCCTTCCAATACTCAAATCCCATTACCTGTATGCCGCTTTCCTGTAAGAGCAAAGCTCTTCTGCTTAAAGCATCTGCCACTTTGTTGGCTTGTCCACTTATATGCTTCAGCACGAAAGTAAAACTTTGTAGGTACTCCACCCACTTGGCGTGCTTATGGTTCAATTTGTGCTGCTGTGTTGTATACTGTAACGCAGAATTATCAGAGAACAAAACAAACTCATTACCTAGTAAGTAGTGCCTCCAATGCTTCAAGGCTTGAACCACTTCATAGAATTCTTTGTCGTATGACGAATACTTCTGCCGGCTTTCGTTTAGTTTCTCACTAAAGAATGCCACAGGTCTGTCTTCTTGACTGAGTACAGCACCGATAGCTGTCCCGCTTGCATCACATCAAACCTGAAAAGGTTTGCTGAAGTCGGGCAGCCTCAAGATTGGCCTCTCTGTTATTTTCCGCTTCAGAAGTTGAAAACTGTCTTCTGCCGCTTTAGTCCAGCAAAAAGGTTGACTGGCCTTTTTGATGGTTTCTAGCATTGGCGCGCAGATTTCACTAAAATTCTTGATAAACTTTCTGTAAAAACTTGCTAAACTGTGAAAGTTACGTACCTCGAATAAACTCTTTGGTGACGGCCAACTCATGATCGCTGTAATCTTCTCTGGGTCCATTTTCAACTCATTCTCCGCCACTATGAACCCCAGATAAATTAACTCCTTCTTTAGGAAAGTGCATTTCTTCAAATTTACCAGCAGTTTGTTCTGCTGCAGCTTCTCGAATACTCTTCGAATATGTTGAAGGTGTTCTCTTTTTGTCCTGCTAAAAATTAAAATATCATCCAGATAGACTATCACGAATTTTCCAATAAATTCCTTTAACATTTCATTCATCAGTCTCATAAATGTACTTGGAGCGTTACTCAACCCAAATGGCATAACCAGCCATTCGTACAGCCCTTCGTTGGTCTTGAAGGCTGTCTTCCATTCGTCGCCTTCCCTAATCCTGATCTGATGATACCCACTTTTCTCGTGGCTGCGCTTCCGCTTCTTCCGGCTGAACCATATACGTTCCTCTCTGACCTGCCTGCTCAACTTCTGGGCACTCAAAGGATCGATGTCCCCATTTTTGACACCTGTAGCACTGGAAGCCAGTTCCTCTTCCACGGCCATTCCCTCGTCCACGCTGATATGACCGACCTCCTCTAGTGCTGTCTCCCTTGTCAGCTGTCCTTGAAGCTTTTGAGCTACTGCCTTCTTCACTGTTTGCAGCACTCTTTCCTCTTCCGTAGGACTGTCCTCGTCCTCTACCACTTCCTCTTCCTCCCCTGTTATTTTGCTTCCTATTAATTTTCTCCTCAGCCTTCACAGCACTCTGACAGGCTTCCTCTATACTTCTGGGAGAAAGAATACTAATTTCATCCAGGATCTCCATCCTCAAACCGTTAACAAACCATGCTGTCTTTTCAGGAGTCTCATCTGTGTAACCAACACGTAGATTGACCCGGTAGAACTCTTTCGTGTATTCTTTGAAAGTCATACCCTTCTGTCTCAAATTTTGCACTCTCCGACATAGTTCAACCTGGTAATCCTTTGGCAGAAACCTACCTTTCAGTTTCGCTACCATCCTCGCCCAGTTTTGTATGGGTAATTTATTCAATCTTTTTCTGTCTGCCTGGACATTATCCCACCACAAGAGGGCATGTCCTTTTAATTTAGTAGCGGCGAACTTAACTTTCTTATCCTCCCTAATTTCTTCATTCTCGAAGTATTTATCCAGTTCACTGATCCAATCTAATAGAATATCAGCAGACAGACTACCATCATAATTTGAAATTTCTATCTTTGGCTTGCTCCTGGCCAATAAGATTGAACGCAGCAGTCTTAATTCTGGAGCTTCTTCATCAGGAGCTTCTGCAACAGCTACTGGTTCTTCCTCACTCTCATCTCCCAATTCTGGGTCTCTTCGTCTACCCGCTTCCACTGCTTCCAAGCAAGCTGTAAGAACTCTAATCTGTTCTCTTAATCCTTCATCTCCTCCTCCTCTTCGTGCACCTCTGCCACGCCCTCATCTTGGCGCTTGTACTTCTGCCATCTTCCTCTAACTAACAAATAAAATAAAAAAAAACTGCTCTGATACCAATTGATGTGGCCCATCCACGCAGCCCCTCTCCAGCTCACCTACCCACGGTAATTTCAGATTTTGTATGTTGATTGTGGTCGATTGTCAATTGTTTGGCTCGGTCCGATACTGATTGCGGCAGTAATTACCTACCTACCTCCCGGTACCTCGTCCGTTCTCCTTCTAACACCTGTCCACCTCGGTTGTGATGCAACCCTAATCCTCCTGGTTGCCCTTTTGTTGGTTCATTTCGCGCTCATTGTCATTTTGCACTGTGATTTCACTGCTCTGCGACCTAGTTTCGAGCTCAGCTCTGTCTCTGTGCTATCAGTCGATACTTAGTCGATTTACTTTGGATTTCTCGCTCAACTATTTGGTTTTTCATTGTGGTTCCGCCTGTACACTTGATTCACGCATCTGCTGGTAAGTTATAACTCTACTAGGGGTTTTGTTGTCGGATTCTTCCATGGATTGCTCTGTCGACTGTTAATTTTTTTCTGTGGTGTTGATTTATTTTGGTCAATGGCGCTGTATCTTGTGGTCGTTTCTCAATATGGAGGGTTTCTGATAGGCTCAGTGGTAATGTGCATTCGATGGTCTACAACAGCTGTTCTCGGCGTTCAACTCCTCGTCCAGGTAATTTCTAGTTCCATGCTATAATTCCTTATTCGTTTTTCGAATGGTGACTGACCAATTTGGCCCCTCCGTGGTCAGGTTTCGGTCTTGGTGAACAGGGGAATCGTTCACCCTCAGCTAACATATCCTCCTTCTCCCCTATTCTTCACCCTTCCAATCATTTCATTCCATTATTAATTAGGTTGCTGGTCGAATTTGAGGTTCAGGGTTTGGTTGTTTCTTTAAACCCTAACGTGTTCTCCTTCTGCCTTTGCAGGTGACAGCTCCGTGGCTCCTCGCACCAGGTTACGCTTATACTCTGGGTAGTTCTATGCTCTTTGTTTAGTTGTCTTTAAAGTCGGTTAGTTTGCTTGTAGCCTCTTGCTAGTTCATAAGGTTAGGTGCCCTGGTGGCCTCCGGTTCTTCGCTGTAATATTGTGTCTGTATGTTGGTCGCTGTAACGGTTAAGGGTTTGGGGTATCCCAACCGTGGTCGTGGCTTCTTTTTTGTTGTCACGTCTGTCAATAGTGGGAATGGTTCATTAAACCCTCATCCGAGTTTCATTTGTAAACGTTTGGACTATATCAGGCCGACACTATAATATATATAAATATGTTTTGAATTTGCAAATTTTTGAGATTGGTTTCCTGGAATTTGTTCTTACCCGGTTTCGACCTGTGGTCGTTATGCTCCTTGATTTCGCTACTCTGCTTCCACCTGTTGTTTATTGGGCTGGACTCGTCGTGCGCCTGGTTGTTTGGACTGTTGTCACTGTATATTCACCTGCACTGTTATTCACTATGCAATTGTTTACATATATTTAAATCTCTGTTAATGGCTCTCGGTCACGGTATTTGTCTGTTAAAATAATTTACACAGAACTATTATTTCTCAGAAATTTTGAATTGTACAAAACTTAGATATTTTGTCTATACATTCATTTGTGCACAGGAATTCTTAGATGAAGGAAAATAATATTTCTCTCTGTCTATTTCTTTGAATATGTTTCTTTGCTGCTTAGCTGCCGAACCCTGCTTGGGATTTCGGTTTTGTCATTTATACATTAGAGGTGATTCAGTTGATAACTGTCAGCAGTTACCTTTTACAATCGATTATATAGTTATGCTTTTTCTTCAGTTTCTGTTTGACAGTTTATAAAACTGGCTCTGTCTAATCTGTCACTCTGGTCCCACAAAGGGTGATTGTGTACATTATTTGCAATAATCTAATTTATTAACTACAATTAACACTGATAGCTACAGTAAAGTAAACTAAAAAAAAAATTACCCAACAAAAATTAAACAAACTGTAGTTGACTTTGGTAAAGAAAATAAAATGAAAATGTAATAACCTGACAGTCTTGCTGTCCCTTCTCGAACTGTTTAACCTTCCCAGTCTTTTTCTGAAACTCTGTCCTCCCTGTCTCGGTCTTCACCCTGTCGACCAGATGCTCCTGCATCAATGCATCACAGTTGTATTAAAAAATTGGAATGTATTTGTAAAGAAATTTATAAAATAAATTTATCTTCATCCACTACAATGATATACATGTTTTATTGAAAATTTAAATGTACTCACGTTTTCTCTTTGATACAATTATGTGTCTTAAGAAAGGGGAATAAGACATGCATAAGCCAAGTATCTTTCTCTTGTTATTAAGATCTAGTTTGACCACATTGATTTTAATGTATATGTTAATTTCCATTTCAATGTCAGCCTATTTTTTTTTTCAAATTATAACATCTTGATTCCAATGTATATATAAAATTCAAAATACATTAATCTAGAAATGATGAAAAATATACACTAAAATATATGAATGTACACTAACATCAATTCTTTTTTTAATTAGAAAATTCGCTAACTTACATGTGTATGTCTACTCTCTCACCGTCAAAAAGACAAATGACATTTTCAAATGTTAATATAATAACTAATATTCATGAACTTTCATACAATTTTGATTGAAAATTATTTTCATATTTCTTTTCACTCCCTTTATATGTCAATTGCAATGTTTTAATTTCTACAGCCAAGTGAATCATGTTCACAGATTATGTTCAAATAAAAATGGCATTCTTTTTCTTTCTAATTCATTTTGTTGGGATTCATACTCCATTTCATGGTCTTCATAGGTTTGAATACATAAATGTCACTTGTTCTTCCTCACCGAAATCTATAAATACATGTAGATTAAATTAAATGGATTGATTTCATTGTACATGTTAATTTCTAAATCCATTTATCTAGAAATGATGAAAAATGTACAGTAAAATCAAGCTTTATTAGAATAACAAAGATTCGCTAACCTGCACATCTATGTCTACTTTTTTATTGTCAAAATAACATAAATAATATTTTCAAATATTAATATACTAATTGATATTCATGGGATTTGATAGAATTGTGATTGGAAATGCTTTCCATCTTCTTTTTAACTCTCTCTATATGTTTATTATGTTTATTGTAGATACTAATCAATATAGCCTTGTGAATCTTACTACTAGATTATGTTTAGAAGATAGTATAATTACCCTAAACATTAAATTCGTGTATGTTATTACCTTCATTTAATTAGAATTTTTTATCATATATTTTTATTCTTAGATACTTAAATCTCTATTCCACTTTTTGCATTCTTCCATTTTATTATTTATATATTTTACTATTCTTCCCATTACATTCTTTTTCATTATTATTCTGTAACATGCAGTATGACAACCCCCAAAAAGAAAATTCTATTTAACTAAATTACAATATTTATAATGGATTTAATATAGTCATAATTGGGGTTGAATAATTCCAATAGTCAAATTCAAATTATAGTTGTATTCCTAACAATAGAAATTTATATTAAATGGCTTGTGTATTGTTTTATTTAGTAATGTGAGGTAGGATTATTTGTTGGTCTTATGCCCAATGAAACTTATGTAATTCTTATTAACTATAGAATTATGCCTGATTGACTAATTATGAGTTTTAATAATAGCGTTCAGATATTTTGATTCATGGTGGACTTCATATTAAATGTGTCACCTGCCCTAGCAAACCTAGTCTCACATCCATTGTCCATATGTGTACCTTTTAATCCAATGGTGGGGGTATTGAGGGTTCAGTTGAGGTAACCAATTCGAACCCAACCCCGAGGTCAATCATTCATTCTGCCATTCTTGCTAGGGTTTATAGCTCTACAACCTACCTCCATGTTGCCAAGAGTTCTCACTCATTCTCTCACTACTTTCTTGTAGATAACCTCACAATCTTCATAGTTCCAAGTATTCCCTTATTTTCTTTGCTAATTTTGCTTCCCTTAGTGGTTTTTATTTCTTATCATTCACTTGAACTTTGTAGTGGTTCTCAAGAATTACATTCAACCATTTACCAGCAAGGAGCGGGACAGAATCAACGATGTTTCTCTAGGTATTTCTAGTGAAATCATTTATATTCACAGTTTATTATGCTCCATTTTTTTATCCTCTTAATGTGAATTCTATCGTTTCATGGTTCAACGCTCAACACTAGGACTTGGGATATGTTCGCTTGAGGGGGCTTGACCTAGGTTCAATGTTAATTAGCCAAACAAATCCCTACACTACTGGACCTTTCAGCATCAGTCCGCGGAGGGCGGACCGAAGTCTCACCTGAAGCAGTATGGGGGGATGCTAGAACCAAGTTTCCATACCCTGAGAAGGTCGTGATGACATTTTATTCCCTTTATTCCTACCTTCGCTCATGTCACTTCTCTCTAGGGCTTGCTAGACAAGCCCTCTATTCCGTCCTTCAACACCTCTGTGAAAGGATACGGCTGACCTTCGTGTGGGCCTAACCCTCGATCTAAACACTTTCGTGCTACTAAGGCAGTGTACCATGTAGATTCCTAAACTAGTCTAAGTGTCTTACTTATCTTATTAGATACTCACAGTTAGCATCGCGTAAAAAGATATTATTATATGCGTTCAGTTATCCAACATAATCATACACATTTGCACATCGCATATGTATTATAAAGGAAATTCATACATAATATGATAAGATGCATTAATTAGAACAAAGACATAGAGATTGCATAATACTTCTCTTTATTGATATCTTCCAAGTGATTATAGACTCTATTCACCCTGCACACACAGCTGCAGAGGTCCAAACACTCACCTGCTGACTTCTACCCTAGGCCTGTACACACTCAGTTGTAGAGCCTCTACCTACGCTACGAATCAAAACTTATACTTTTTACTTTAGAGCTATGACTCTCCTACATGATTGATTTTTCTAACTACTTAGAGCTTAGCTCTTTTTATACAATCTCATGGTCCGCAAACCATGGGTAGATCTCTTACAACCGCCTTTACATTACAAAACTAAGGGGAGACAACTCTTTATGACTTATGACACCTTCATGCTCTCTGACCACAAAATGTGCAGTATTTATCATTTTATTACAAAATTTGACTCAAACATGGGCTTTTAGCCCCAAAACTGCCCTTTGAGGGATCTCATTCCCAATAGGCCCCTAACACAAACATTGTGACTCGCCCTCGAGTCATTCGGTAGGCACGAAGATCTTTGTGTGAAATCATTCTAGCTCGACCCATATGACCACAACCTTGGCCATGCACTAAGTTGCCACTTGCTTCACCTCTTCCACTATCTACTCGATCACTGCTCCTACGCTGTCAGCCTGTAACTTTTGTTGCATTTCCTGCAAAGCCACAAGCTTGCCTTCAATATTCCCTATCACTGTGGAAGCCTCATCCAACCCAGGCTTTAGTCTTGCCTTAAGTACTGATTCCTTGTGTAGTGTTGTGTCCACTTGTTCCTTCAACTTCTTGGCCTCCTGTAGTTTGGCTAGTCTCTGTGCCAGCAAGACGGTTCGCGTTGTGCCGTTAACCTCATTGTAGCACTATTGTAGCTCGCACACTTCTGTCTCTAGCCTCTATACATTGAGATCCTCCTGCAAGCTGGTCAAGACCTCAAATGACTATTCAAACAATTGCATGCAGTCTGCAACTACACTGTCCACCGCCAATATGGCTTCTGTGATAGTGGTTGCCCGTTGTTCCTTCACTTTTGGCAGAGTTGAAGGCTAGACCCTCAACTATAACTCTGTAATTTTTAGGTTCAACTCCACCTGAACCTGCACCATCTCAGTCTGAGTGTCATGTACCCTTGTGGAAAACTTGCAGATGTGTACCTCGACTAGATCCTCCTCTGGAATGGCCAACTTTGGGACCATTCTGCATGCCTCCTCCATGGCCTTCAGAATCTACTTTCTTTGATTGGTCACCTTAGTCTTAGTAGCGATTGAAAAATTTCTCTATAGGGCCATCTGTTCGTTGTTGATCTGTTGTTCACTGATCACCTAGAGGGCGCAGTGCTCACGGGCCCTCAGTTTTGCAATTACTCCATCTTGCAAGAGGTGGAGTGCTTCACGTAGAAGCATTGCCAGGTTCAACCCTACTCCCATTAGGACGCTAACAATGGGCCTGTCAGCCTCCTTCTCTGTGGTCAATGCTCCATCCAGCAGCACTATCGCACTAGAAGACTTGGTGCGCAACATATCGACAATCTCTAGAATGTTGATATCCAAGATAGTAGACACCATGTTAACCTGTGACATTTGGTTCTGCAACTCCTGCAACCCTGTCTGGATAGTCCCTAAGATGATCTGCTCTTGCTGCTCAAATTTTTGCAGGGCCTCTGCAATGACATCTCTCACTGTGTCACCGATATCATGTAGGTCACCCTTTGTTAATGTGATGGGGTCTAGTGAGGTCTCGGTATCCTTTGATTTCTTCCTGAGCCCTCCTTTCTCCAGCTCTCTTGGGCACTTTATGCGGGCTAACATCTCCAGAGGGTCAGGCCGTGTTGTTCATTTGTTTTCTCCTCAGTCTGAGCTGAAGGAGACCTTATAGCCTCATTGTGTCCCACATGCCTGCTTTCCTATCTGTTGTGTAGCCTCACACTCCACCTAAGCCTTATCAATAGCCTCCTTCTTCCTCTTTATGGCTAGCGATGTAATCTTAAGCTTAACCTCCTCCTTTTTCTTCTGCTTCACAGACTTGCTTCTGCCCACCACCAAGTCTATTGTATAGTGCCACTATGTTGGCCATTGATCAAGAACCACATCAATGGCATCATCCGTTGCCAAATAAGGCAAGTCATACCATTTCTATGCAAGGTTGTCTGCACCATGATGGATACTCGATGGAAGTCTACTTTAAATTTGGTGTAACTTTGCATGTTGGCATACACCATAGGCAACAATTACGGCTTGCAATTGGTGGCCATTCGAATGTTCATTTCTAACAAGATCCAAAATATCTTGTCATCCCTCACTCATTGCGCATCCTTGGTCACCCACAATGAAGTGTACTTCACTGCTTCTAGGATGTCTGGTGCGACCAAAGGGAACTGGTTGCCCTCTGGCAGCTCCCATGCTACCAGCACAACTGAGAGCAAAAGCCACGCGTAGTGGAACATCTTACTGAGCTCTTGTGCTTCAATATAGTTTTCCAAGAACTCTCTGTTAAGGTAGTCTGACCAATTGAACTGAACTCCTTCAATGCATTGTGCTGCGAGCACGATGACAAGCGTTAGCACCTCATCAGCGTGAAACTTCGTCATCACTCTCCATGCAAGGAACTACATCGCTACCTTCATAACAGGGTCACAGATGCTGGATATAATGTATCTATGTAGCTTCTTCACCAGCTTAAATTTTTCCTTCATCGATTTTGTGAGAGATTTCTCGCCACCCTTTCCACCAAAGATTATGGCCAGATTCTCTCCTGTATATGGAAATCGTGTTATTCAGTGAATCAACCTATTCATGATGGGTATCGACTCCTACAGCCACAGACACCCATCATGCACCAAGCACAGTAGCTACTTGATGACCAAAACTATCACCAGGGTGTGGTTGTAGTGTGGCACTTAGAGCAGGCTAAGCAACCCTACCTTTTCTACTCCCTTGAGCTGCCTTCGTGGCACTAATGCAGTCATTCCCATATTCATATCAATGATGTGGTGCGTCAATTGCTTAGTTTCTAGGTGTAGGAGCTTCTCGTGGTCCGCCAATTCCCTATCTTCAAGTTTCAGCAGCGGCACTAGTGCCAAGCACGGACCATCAAAAACAATTTCGTCCAGCAACAAAGGGGTTTGTAGGGGAGTCTTTCTCTCATCGATGTCCTTTTCTGTCTTGGTCTTAGGCTTGCACAGAGGGACATACTCCAGTAATCGAGTAATAGGGGGTCTGCACCCTGGGCTTCAACCTCCTCAACTTCAACTCCCACATCCTTGTTGTCCATTGGGATGTCTTGAATGTCTTCCTCCTCTAGTTCTAAGTTTATGGCCTTGCCTTTCTCTTGTGTGATGGGCTTTGGTGGGTTTTTCCTTAGTGATGTAGGTTGCTTGTCCTTCTTATCTTTCACGGTTTCTTTGGTGGGGGTCGACGTCAATCTCAATATTCTTGGTGATTTAGGGACTTCAGCGAGCACCTCAGTGACTCTGGAGTAGCTACTTCTGCCTCCATCTCAACTTCCGACACTGATTCTTCTCCCTCAGTATCTATAGCTTTTGTGGGCACTGACATGATTTTCTGTATGAAATCTTGTGTTTCCTTTGACAATGTCTCAAATACTTTACTAGCTATTAGAAGCTCATAGTGCTCATGATCCATGTGCGCCTAAGAGCTCAACAACTCAATTCTCAAAATTGCAAGTGTTTTTTGCGAGACAACCACCTGTAATTTATACGGTAGTTTGAATTCAAATCTGACCATTCCCCCAAATTCATTTCACTAATTCCAGATTGGCAGCATATTTTCAATGTTTAGAGCCATAAATTTTGCCTTAAATTCCAGCCACCCGCTCCATTTCACCGCATTTCAACTATCAAATCATGAAGAATGACTTTAACAGTCACTTTCCAGCTAACATATGTGATTTCTCCCTGGGTAGTGTAGGTCCCTCCATGCTACTGCGAACCCTATGACACTTCTTTGCTTCGTGCAATCCTCCAATCGCATAGCTCCCCAACCTGGGCGATGTAGTTTATAGTCCTGCGCCCCCTTTCAGCTACCTTGAGCGTAAAGAATATGGTTCCTTCATCTAGTCACATGGTCGGACCACCAGTGTATGGCTCCAAGAGACTACCATTCACCTTCCCTGGGAAGGGATCTCCATTTAATTCGACTAGTTGTACCACTCCTCCATCGGTAATCTCCTTAATGAAATAGGGCCCTAACCAATGCATTCTAAATTTCCCTGGAAATTTATCAAACTTACTATCATATAACAAAACCAAGTCATTTACCTTAAAGGTGCACAACTTAATATGTCAATCATGCCATGCCTTTTCACGCTACTTTTGGACCTCTTGGTGAGGTCCAACTAGAAATCTTTCTTCCTAAAGTTCATCCAGTTGTGTGTGCCTTTCCTCCAGGGCTCCATGATCTGTCATACCTGTGAGTGTTGTTATGCGTAGACTAGGCACAATATACTCCATAGGCATTACCACTTCAACTCCATAGAAAATCCTAAAGGGGGTTTGTCAAGTCAACTCCTTGCATGTTGTTCGATAAGCCCATAGTATTGCAGGTATGCCTAGGTCCCAATCACTTCACTAAGAATTACGAACCTTGGTCAGTGCATTCTCTAGCACTTTATTAAATGCTTCCATTATCCCACTAGCTTGCTATGAAAAGGCGTGCTCTTCTAGTGCTATACATGAAATTCCTTTGTTAGCACACTAATCGTCTCATTCAGAAAGTGTTTACCATGATTACTCATGAAGACCTTTGGACATCCAAATTACATTAGTACACGCTCAAATAGGAACTTTGTAGTGGTCACACCTGTGCAATCCTTCACAGGTTGTGCCTCCGCCCAACGAGTCAAATACTCTGTCGTGATAATAATGTATCTCACTCTTATCGTTCCTTGGGGATGAATGGGTCCCACAAAATCTATTGCCCATTTATCAAAGGGTTGCAATGTCATCTGTGGATTCAAAGGCATCTCATCCCTTCGCGATGGCGTATCATCCCTTTAACATACATCTCATGCCTTGCAATGTGCTTTTGAGTCTCGATGGAGGGTTGGCCACCACAACCCTGCATGTAGAATCTTCTGTGTTTTTGCTCTTCCTACATAATGTCCTCCCATGGTGCACCCATAAGAATCCAGGACGATGTTGATTCTTTCAAACTCAGGTACATATCATCTCAATATCTCATCAGACCCCATTTTGTACAGATGCCTAGCTATGATAGAGAAATCTTCCAAGCGCACCACTAGTTTCGTCTTTTGCTAGACAGTGTATCCTTTTGGAGTAGTTCTTGCCGTTAGGAAGTGTATTATGTCCTCAAAATGACCATCTACAACATGCACTACAAATAGATGTGCGTTAGGCAATCCGTCCTCCAAATTAGTGGGCTCTTCCCCTGTTTTGATACGCGACAAATGGTTTGGTCTTGTGTTTAGTTGTCTAGGCTTCACAATAAATTCAAAATCATATTCCTGGAACAATAATAGCCATATTCATATTCTCCCCCCCAACATAGCCTTATTGACCAATTACTTTAGCATGGAGTGATCTGTATACATCTTAAAATGGCATCCCAGCAAGTAGTGCCTAAACTTCCAGAGTGCGTAAACCATAGCTAACCCTTCGCACTTGGTGGTGGAATAGGTATTCTCCACCTTTGATAACCTTCTACTTACAAACGTCATAGGGTGGTCCAGGTCTTCTCCACTAGCCTATGTCAGTATTGCTCCAATCACTATACATGATGTGTTGACATGTACATGCAACTCCTTCTTCCAATCTGAGAAGACTAGAATCAGCGCATTGACCATCTTTTCTTTCAATACATCCAGGCACTTCCTACAGCCCTCATTCCAACAGAATGTGACATCCTTCTTTAACAACCTTTTCATATGTGTGGTGATCTGGGCATAGACTTTGATAAAGTTTCTTCAATATCTTATATGTCCCGGGGTAGCATACAGTTTTTTCACACTCCTCGGCACTTCCAAGTTTAGTATCACCACGATCTTCATGGGATCTACCATTAGTCCCTGTATATAAACCACATGACCGAGGACGGTCCCAAAGGGAACAAAAAACAAACAATTCTTCAAATTAAGCATGATCTAGTATCTTCGATAGGTATCCAGCATTAGGCGAAGGCTTGCTACATGGAGTTTCACCAGCCCAAACACAGCCCAATCATCAAAGTACACTTCTAGGAACTTATGAGTGAATTCCTTGAACGCAGCAACAACTACACACGAGAAAACTAGAGGTGCATTCTTCAACCCAAATGGCATTACAGTGTACTGAAAACAACCCCACTCAATCACAAAGGTTTTCTTGCTCCTATCCTCTGGCACGATTTTGATCTAGTGGTACCCTGAGAACCCATCAGTGAAGGAATATGCTTCCACGCCACATACATTGTCCAACACTTCATCAGTGAATGGAGTTGCGAAGTGGTCATGTACGTAAGTGTCATTTAGCTTTCTGAGATCCACAGATATACTTATTTCATCCTTCCATTTCTTCTCCTATACCACCATTCGGCTTACCCAGTCAGATTCTTCCACGGGCTCAATACTTCCTACTGCGAGCATCATATCTAGCTCTAAGCAATCCTTTTCCTTGTGCTTCATATTGAGACGGTAAGGCATTTGCTGAACTGGCTTCACATCGGGCTTCAACGTGATTTTCATAACACCTAGGTCCCCAATTATCCCTTTTAGATCTGTAAACTTGGTAGGGAATAAATCTTGGTATTTGCGAGCAATTCAGCAAAATTATCCAACGTTGCATCATCCCAGTAATCTCCAATCTTCACAAATTTAGGCTCTACCTCCGTACCAATGTTCACTTGTTTCATTTTCAGTAGCACCGTTATATCCAAATTCTCAACCTATGGTCCTTCAACCTCTCGATGACCTTCTATTTCAGGGATGTTAATTTTTTGTGGATCCTTGTCCTCTTCTTCAATAGTTATGTTATAAAATTCTAGCACGTGACTCAGCTGAGTAGCCCGTTTAGGTTGAATAAGGTCTAAAGGATCCTGTGGTATCCTAAAGATTGCTGCTTTCACCTCTTGTAGTCCTTCATCAATATTGTGAAACCAATCTTCAAGACTGGATGTCATTATTAATCCTTCGCACAGAATATCCCATTCACCTCTCCCATGGTAGAGCTCTATTTCCACATACCAATTCATCGAGGCAATATCCAGGGTATGATAGAACAAGTGCACCCATTCACGTTGGGGCTTCTCTCCATAATCCTGAGCCCATTTGGCCAAGTGCACATGTGGATCATCCTTCCCATCATACTTGACTGTCGTTCGCACCTTCAGCTTCCCAAAGCATGTCCTCATTATCCTACTACATTTTCACCAGTCATCATAGCTTCCCTTGTGCGTACCCCACCACCTTGCGAGCATACCACGCAGTGCCTAGTCCAACACCTGGAAGAATTGCTTTTCTCGTACCTCCCTCTCAAATGCATCCAGAAAAATAACTACATATTTCATGCCATCATAAGTAGGAATATTTCTTACCTCTAACGACACACAGTGCAGCGATCGAGTCATCATGTTACAGCTCAGCGTGGTTACTTCACGTAACCAATTGTGCCAGCACTCTAGTTCTTCATCAGAGTCTGAGGTACAGGAACTCTCGCGATCCCGCATAATTCATACATCAGCTCTTGGATTCACCCAGTCTTGGTCTCATGCTGTTATCTTATAGATATGATCCAAATTGTCATCACTCTCATAATCATGGACTTATTTAGTATAATATGAACCTTCAGCAGGATCTAGGGGTACAATTACACGTAGCGATTTCTTCTTAAATATCATTTTTCACTTCTTTAGGTTGATTACCCCATTCATATTAGTAGCCCAATCAATTCCAAGGAGCGCCTAGTAGGGGTTGCTCTCATCCACAATTTCTATTATTTCAAAGTCAGCCAATGCGCTCGCACGTTTAATATCCATAGTCACCCTCTGCAATCGCCCCATGGAGATGGTTTTCTATTTATTTGCCATCCTTCGCTGAATCTGAGACCACTGCAGCACGGGTCTTCCCATCTATTCCCAAGTCTATTTTGGTAGGATGTTCGCATCTAACCCTAGGTCCAAGATAACCTGATCCATCTCATACTCTCCTATCTGTGTGGTCAATCTCATCTCACATCCTGTCCTTGTTTATGGTTGCCAATTTTTCACACTACACGCAGCTCACTTGGGGTGTTTCTGGCTCATCTCTTTATAATCTCTTGCAACCCCTTCATAGCCTAACTATCACACAGTAACTTCATACAGGTCTCCAGGAATGTTGTAAGCATAGAAGGGTCCATCTCCTAACTAGGCTTATACTCGTTTCCTAAGGTGGAAGCCTCATTAAGCTCTTCTTAGCTTCCATGAATGTTTCACATGCACACTCCAAACTAAACTCAGCCTCCCTTTACAGAGCTTTGCGAACCCATGTAATGTCTTAAGGTGTTTTCCCCTTATCATCTCCCATTTTGATTCCACTTCTTAGCACTATATTCACATTTGGATCCTCTTCGTGTGGCTCAGACCTCACCATCTACAGATTTTGAGTCGGTTATGGTGGTAGTGCCCCTTTCTCACATATCCTTGCTATCAGTGTAGGACAGTATTTTGTTTCATGATCAAACGAAGTGCAATACTTGCATGACAGATGTGTTGGGTTAGCACAATCACAGGCATAATGTCTTGGTCCTCCACAATTGTAGCATATCAATTGTCCCCGACCTCTGCGAGGTGCTCCTCTGCCTCAGCCTCGTCTGCGCTCGTGAAATCCTATCCGCACCATCCCCATGCTTTGGTTAGGGGGTTGCGTTTCACCCTGAACCCTATAGGTGGGAGTTCTATCCATCATCAATTCATAACTCCTGCAATTACACTCATCATGCCCTACCAACCTACAAAAGTTGCAGAATAGTTGTTGCGATGTTTGTACAAACTTCTAGAGCAAATGAAAATTATTCATGGCATGTTTTCGTGCTACCTGACATATAGCACACCAAAATGCAGGACCCGTGCTCGGTCCTACTTGAGCTTCCAGCCTCAAAGGCATCGATACTACTCCTACAATATAGTTCACAAAGACGAGACAATGGTCTTTGTCATGCTAATGACTCTTGCATTTCATACAGCATACCTCTTCGTGCACTTGTGGTCGAGCTGTCCTGTCCAGCTTCAAGCTTTGCATATCAAGGCAGAGATTTTTCAACTGGCCATGGATCTACTAAACGACAAAATTTGGATCCTTCATCAGTGTTTCATGCAGCCTCATTGCAATCTCCAAGGCCTTTTCCTGAGTTTTTATCTTCTGTTGTCATAGCGCAACCCTTAAGTGTGGCAGGAGCGAAGCCACAAACCACTCGTGTTGTTGTCCATCTGTTAGGTTCATGTTAGCTTCGCAGGTTGTACATTTGAACCTTTGACCAAGTTCCCAAGGTGTCTCACCTAGTTTTGTCGTAATTTCATTAAACCCCACAATAGATTGTGCTTTAGATTTAGGCCTACTGAATTCTCTATTCAGTGTTATCTGGATGTCTGCAACTCCATCGTTCGGGTTATCACTAGTGTGCTTGATATAATGGGTTAGCGCATGATCCTGCAGAGCACTAACCAATGTCGCCTTCTCCATTTTGTCACCTATAATGCCTTGAGCTTCCCATATAGCTTTTACAACGAACCAAAGTTGGTCTAGGTCCTCATTCCCCAAGACTTTGAACAAAGGTAGCTTCACTGAATTTTCCATACTAAACTGCGGTGGAGGCAAAGGTGGTACGAGTGAAGTCACAGGTGATGGTGGTGAAGTTGGAGGTGGTGTGTGTAGAGCTGGTATTTGTGGGACCCCTTTCCTTATTCACTAAATAACACTTTGCAGAGAAACCTGTGCTATTCCCTGTTTGTCACGTCGCAGAGGTGAAATAAACAGAATAGATTCAAGACCCTTTTTTCCTTCATTTCTATAAGCTTTTCCGCTTCGTATAGCTCCAAACATCAAGGTAGTTGCATAACCCATTTTCTCACAATAGAATTTTAATCCAGGTATTCAAATATTTCACATACTTACCTCGCGGTCCTTTGAAAAAGCGCTGCTCCGCCTTGCTATAGCTGACTGAGGTGTCGGCCGCAAATTCAGTTACAAATCCTCCTATGACGCGATCGAGCCAATGATCAACAACAGGGGCAATCTTATTCTCTTATGCTTCCAACCTTCACACTAGCTCTGGGGTCCACACAATAGGACCGTCAAGTTTCCACCTTCCTTAGCTATCTGCTAGCTTTGCAATCCACTCGTAGAGCTCAATCAGAAAGGAGCAAACAAATATCTCATGGATCTCTGTAACACCCTCTGAGGAAAATGTGCATATAAAAAACATAATAAGAATCTAAATACAATAAACATATCAGCGATCAAAATCCATATATATATATATAATATATAATATATATATATATATTATATATATATATATTAGTACATTTTTGTTGGGTTGTGTTATATTCTTTCGACATAGTTAACAGGGGGTTTGAGGGGTACCCGTAACCCCACTTTATGGGGTCCAGGGCAGTGCCCACGAAAATTTTGGTTTTGGACCCTATGTTAGGTTGGGTGGACCCACCTATGGTTTTGTGCATGATTTTCGCACATGTTTTTGGACGCGATGGTTTTCAGTCCATGGTATTGGATGCGATGGTCTTTTGGTCCATGGTTTTGGACGCGATGGTTTTCGGTCCATGGTATTGGATGCTTCGGCATGTATATAATATGTATTGTAACATTGAAAGGAATATAATGAAAAATCAAGCTGGTAGTCCCAGTTTTGGGATCCAGTGGGAAATCTCTGTGTATATGTGTTTTATGTGTTATGCTCTCGCATTTTTATTTTTCATGTGATTTAGAATTCGTATGCAGGTAATTTCTGTACGGGGTTAAAACCTACAATTTTCACATGAAAATCAAGGGAATGAATTTTTTCATTAATAAATGCAATGAACCAACTGGTGATGGGACTACCATGTTCCACTAAGACAAGTCTCTCTTCAGCCAGTCACCCCTATGCCATATTCCAAGCATGAATGTGGGACTCATAGAACACAATAAAAAACACTAATCAATGTGGATGCCACTAGAGTTCTCCGCCTACATCGTGAGGAATTTGAGTGCCTCCTAGTTTCTCAGGCTTTAGCATGCATCCACAGTCTAATTAAGGAATCACTAGGCCCAACTCCAAGACATACTCTCCAGGCTTTACCATGCATTCCGTCTCGGAATCACTAGGCCCATCAGAGAGAAAATCCACCTCTTGCCATTCACTAGTAAGGATTCCTAGGCACACCGAGGCACACAATCTGGCTTTACCGCAACCCACATTCCGGTTCAGGGGTTACTAGGCTAGTGGCTTCATGCATCCTCAACCCAGTTTAGGGACAACTACCACCATGTGTTTGTCAATTCGGAGATCCACCCCACTCATCTTCAAATCCAATTTGGCCATCCCCCACAAAACACATGAGAGAACCCATCTCATCAATGCTATCAGGAAATGGAAAGGCTAGGTTGAAAATATTGTCACACCTAGAAAACCCCATGCCATGGTAGAAACAGAAACACATGCAATCCCATGCATGCCAAATCTAGGAAGGAAAATACACATGTAATCCCATGCATGCCAAATCTAGCAACAAAAATACACATGGAATTCCATGCATGCCAAATCTAGCAAGGAAAATACACATGCAAATTGATACCTCCAATGAAGCTTGTTGTAGCTGCTTGATCCTACCTTTCCCTACTTGATCTTTACTTCCTCTTGCCTTCTTTGCCTTTCTTGCTCCAATGCCAAAGTGCTCCAAGAAAAATCTAAGTGTGCAAGAGTATGAGAGAGAGAGAGAGAATAATGAGAGGGCTCCAAATCTAAACTGACCAAGTCTTGTCCATTGATCCTCAAAAGCCTTTTTCTTAATGAGGCTTGTATTTTCTTCATTTCCCATTATTTTCCTTCAATTTCCTCCTTGCATGCAACATGTGACCTTTCACCTTCCTTTTCTCCTAATTTCCATTATTTTCATAAATAAATGGGAAAAAATACCTTTTTGCCTCTTTAATGCCTTAGCCATTGCCTTTGCTAATTTCCTTAGACATAAACAACCAAATGAATAGCCCCTAGAATGTCTTCCCCAGCATTCATCTTGGAATACATGTCCCATCATCCATGGTATTTATATATTTTTACATGGAATTTTCACTAGGGTTGTTGCAGAACCCTCCCCGTTGGGGGAACACCATCCTCAGTGTTCAATGAAACTTATAACCAAAAGAATTTTGAAAACAGAATGTGTTGCCCATGGAGCTTTATAACACAGCTCGTTGCAGTATTTACAATGAAAGATTTGCTCAAAATCAAACCATCATGACAACATGACAACATACCGCATAATGGAGCTTTATAACACAACTCATTACGGTATTTACAATAACCACATATAGACATGTTCACATATGCACATTTTCTCAACCAACAAATAAAATAATACAATGCTTGTATCCACAGCTAGGGAATCCAGAGGCTCAGACTTCCACCCTAAAAGTAATACCAAGATCCACCTCCTTCCAAGGAAGTCCATAATCCACTGCAAAGTCAAATCTGCATCCATTGTCTAGCACTATAATCTCGAACCACTTTCCCTCTCAATGAACAGTTATTGGCTCATTATTCCAGGGCACACTCCCAATGTGCATCTGATTCCATCTGGAAATGCTAATGACCAAAACAAATCTATTCGTGACCTTCCCTTCTCTGCTACACAGTCCCTCGGAAATCTAGTCACCCCTTCTGTGCAGTCACTCACCTTCCAATTCCACTGGCACCCCCATCCTGGGTAGTCCATCCCTTGGCAAGGCTTCCTCACATTGGAAGATACAAAGATCAAGGCATATACCTACCTCAAAACTACTATACCAGTCATATCATGCTAATGGAAATCAGTGGACACTATTAGTTACCAGTGTCCCACAATGTCCGTGCTCCTAAATACTTTACTAGCATGTTTCTGCATGTTCCAATTTCTTTGTTGCTGCAACTAATTCTTGTAGTCGATTTCAACCACCCAAGTAGGCATGTTCATTCTTTCTATACCAAGAATATAACTTCCATTATATTTAAAATAAATTGAAATAAATTCACATCATACCTCATTGGTAGTTCGTCAATAAGGTACATTTGCAATCCTCTTCACTTCCTATCACAAGTCAAACTAGCATATTTGACCAAATAAACATGTATAAAAATATCACATTAGGTTAGCTCAAAACATAACAAACTAAATCATAAATCAGATGTAACCATCATAAACCAGAATCATAGATCCCATATAATCATCATTACCATAGTCATAAATCACATAGATAATAAAACTGAAATAAAATGATGATACTTATCCTTTCATAAATCCTTAGCTTCTACTTTTGTCTTTATTCCATATGCACTCCAGATCATATGATAAACCCAAAAAACACCCAGTGCCTTCTACTCAACCATGTGCATAGACACATAGTGTGCATCACACACATATAACTGCACGTCATACCATACCATGCAATACATGCATCTACACCTGACATACAACACATACACCTACACCCAGTGTATACAATACAATGCATCCATCTATACTCGATGTGAAATACCACCCAATAAATGTACCTACACAAAGTACCACACAATGAGTACACATGCCGCAATACCATGACTACATGATGCACGTACATAATATTACATCCCCATAACACAACATGTATGACATGCACACAATACTACACGTGCACTAGTACCATATGTACAACATGTACATAGTACCACCGATACACCGCACCACCTGCACAATGTGTGCACAGAGTCACATGTACATGGCACCACCTGCTCAACATGCAGACAACGCCACATGTACACTACACCACTATACAATATGTACACAATACCATATGTACACAGTACCACATGTACCTGAAACCACATGTACATAGTGCCATTTGCACGATATGTACATAGCACCACATGCACACAATGTCACTTGTACAATGTGTACATAGCACCACACACACACAACACCACTTGTAAAATCATGCATAACACACCATATGTACATAGTACTAACGTACCACATGCATGAAACACCACTTGTACATAGCACTACATATCCAACATGTACATAGTATCATCTACACACAACACTGCATATCCAACATGTGCATCATAACATATGCACAAAACACTGCATATTCATCATGTACACAATACAATATGTACACAATACCACATATCCAACATGCACATAACACCATATGCACACACACCATATATACGTAATGAAGACAATACAATATGTATACAACACCCCATATGCAATATTCACACAACCCCTATTTGTACCATCATGTACATAACATTACATAAATAACATGTACACATGTTATGTATACACAACACCACAAGTTCACACATCATAGATGAAACATGTACAACATATACAACATACGCATAATAGTAGTACCACACATCTAAAACCATATTGTCCTTACCAAGAAACCTTGCTTCTGGTATCCCATCCATTCTTATCCTAGCATGCCGTAGACCAGACTGCTTTCACTTTCTTGATGTATCCTTCAACATTACCTGTTATAACATAGACATAGGCATAATACAAGCATACAATATCAAATCATATCCATATGATTCTGACCTCATATATTTGTCGTGGCTATTCTTCCCAATCGATTCCTCGTAACACCATGAACCTCTTCAAGTTTTTCTCCTGCATAAGCAATCATTCCTCCACAAGAATGATCCCTAAAAACTCCGTTAGATAGTAACATAGATCATACATACATATATAAACATTAGCATAAAACAATCATGATCATATCAAACAACGACATATATACATATATGTATACATATATATAAACTTCAACATAATCATGATCATAAAATAATTACCAAATAACATAAGGTCTAGGTTAAGAAAATGTCCTTATTTATGCATAGGCATTGAGAGCAACAATTCCAAAAATAGCAAAGCATATGAAACCTCAAATCCATTTACTTTACCTTTTTTGGTTACCTTTCTTGTGTCTGCACTGCTACTTTCCATTTACCATAATGGATCCAACCAGTCCAACCGACTGTTGTAGTCTTACCTTCCACTATGCTTACTCATACACCAAGCTCCATTTGAATCTTACATCACCTCTTGGGTACCACACATCTCTCCACCATATCCATCAACTTTCCTCTTTCCCAACCAATTCCCAAGACTCAAAACCATAAAAGGAAAGAACAGAAACAACAACAAGAAGAAAACTATGAAAACCAATAACAACAGGACTCTGCAAATAAAGTGTTATGGCCATACACTAGACATAAATAATGCTGCAAATCAAGCTCAACAATTCATAGAAGACCAAAGGCAAAAGACTCACAAAAAAGACCATGACTCAATCCCCATGGTTCCTAGGGAAAGCTCAACCCGAGCCTTCTTTAAGATTTCATGGCAACCTCTCTTGCCATGCAACTCCCTGCATCATGCTCACAGAGGTCAACCACATGTTCAAAATATCAAGACAATCATATTTATCAATTTGAAATCAACTTTTACAAACAATCATGTTTTAATCCATAGTCATTAGACATAATTCTACAACTATCAACCACATTCAAGTAAATATCAACTGTCTCAACACATACATGTCAGTACAATAATCTTAAAACAAATCATTTGAACACATACTCATATTAAGCAATTCATCAATCATTCAACCACTTGCAAACATACCATGTTATATAAATCAATTAGAGTGCTCACCAGGAGGTGGATTAATGGGATCCCTTAGACCTTTAATATCGGGCATTGGTTCATATGTCAGAGATTCATCCTTCTTTCCTGCATCATCATCATCATTGTCCTTGGGATAAGAATATATCTATCTTTCCCAAAGGAAGAATTTCCATGGAAGGTGAAATCATGGCTTATATCTACTTATCTTTGACCAAGAACATAGATTCTATATGCCTTTGAAGTTTCATTATAGCCCACAAATGTTCCTTTCTTCACAGATGCTTATAGCTTGTTTCTTTTCTCTTTCGACACATTAATACATGAGACAACCAAATATTCTAAAATGTGAAACATCAAGTTTGTTACTGGTGAAAACTTCTTCAGGTGTCTTGAATTCCAATGCTTGATGCAGGAAACTATTTTGAACATATACAACATTTTTGGTGGCTTCTCCCCATAAGAACTTAAGTAGGTCTTGGTCATGAAGCATAACATGATTAGCTTCTATGATTGTTCGATTCTTCCTTTTGGCAACTCCATTTTTCTTAGGACTATATGTAGTAGTGGTCTCCCTCTTAATGCCAACTTCTCTACAATAGTCATTGCATTCATTTGACTCATATTTGGTTCCATTGTCAGTCCTCAATATTTTGATCTTCTTTCTTGTTTGATTTTCAACCAAAGCTTTGAAAAAGTGGAAAATTTGAACAATTCATCCTTCTTCTTCAAGAAATAGATTCATGTTTTGTGAGAGAAGTCATCCAGAAAAATTGCATAGTACAAGTATCCTCCCAAAGATGTTGCAGGAAACATACCAGATAGATGAGAATGGATCAATTAAATAATGTTGGTATTTTTTTTTCACTTGAAAAGAATGGTCCCCTTGTATGTTTTCCAACTGCACAACCCACACAAACTCCTTCATGAACTATGTTGAATTCGAGCATACCTGTGACAATCTTCCTTAAATGAGGTAAGGCTTTGTAATGAAGGTTCGCAAATCTTCAGTGCCATAATTTGGATCGAAGAGAAGTATCATAAGTCATAGCTCCCAAAGGACTTCCTTCAACATAATAGAGACCTTCAACCCTAAAGTCAAGTGTAAATGCGTCTTTTGGGTTCCTTTTCCAAACACATACCTTCCCATAAATGAATTTTACCTTGAAGCCTTTATTTTCCATCACAGAAATAGATACCATGCTATTTTTCAAAACAAGTACATACAATATTCTTATAGATGAAGGATTTGACCTTGATTCAAGTGAAGAGTGACAGTCACAATCTCTTTCATGGGGTAGGTGGAATTTTCCCGAAGTATGATCTCTAAATTTGTCTTCTTTTCAACCAAATTTGAGAGGGCATCCTTGTACCCAGAGAAGTGCCTTGAGGTACCACTATCAATCAATCAATTATCCAAAATGTCCAGAGGAGAGGCAGTGGTGAGGGTAGAAATAAGATAAAATTATTTTTTTTTATCTAAAACATTAATTTCCTCATTACTGGATTTTGTCAACCTTTTTGGAGGTTGACCATTTCCATATCGAATAGCGGGAGAGTTCCCCTTTCCTTTGTTGTTTAACTTGTTGTTACTTTCATTTCCACTACCTATGTAGTGATTCTTGTTGTCATTATCCCTTGGAGTGTCTTTCTTATGAGGACACTCTCTAGCATAGTGGCCAAACCTATTACAATTGAAGCATCTTCCTTTTCTTCCTTCTTTGAATCCCGAATTAAATCCTTGACCTTGTCTTCTTGGACCAACATTTTTATTCTTTTTATAATGAGCAAAGAAAGCGGTAGGATTATTTTGATTTGAGGTCTTATCTCTTTCCGTCATCCTTATTTCTTCTTGATTACATCTAGCCAATAATTCATGAAAACTTGGAATCCTATCATTGTTGAAGATGGCGGTGTTAAACACATCCCATTCTTTTGTAATGCCTCCAAATGAAATAAGAGTGAGCTCCATTTCACCAACAAGTTCTCCAATAGATAGGATATCATTCTTAATTTCAGTAATCCTCATGAAGTAGGATTGAATTGACTCTCCTCTATCCACCCTTATGTCTTTCAAATTGTTCTTGAGAAAGAGGACTTCAACTGAATTGTTTACTTTGAACATCCCAACCAAGTTGTCATACATATCCTTAGATGTTTCCAAATCAGAAATATAGGCAACCAAAGGCTTGCGAATGGAATCTACAATAATTTTCATAGCTTTGACCTCACATTTCTTGTACTTTGTTTTTGCAGCAACAGGTACATTTTAAGGAGGCTTGACCACTCTTCCCTTGACATAGTCCATAACATCATTCTCTTCCAAAGTCAAATCTAGAGACATATTCCATGCATGATAGTCAGTTTTTTCCTTGAGTTTGTCCTTGGATTTGAAGTATGATGTAGTCGACATTGAAGTTAGCTCAAAATTCTTGTGCAAAAACTTTCATTAGTGATTGATTTTCTCACTCTTTATTTGGATTTATTTTAACCTGGGCTTTGATACCATGTTAATTTTAGATAACAATGGTATGTTCTAGGCTTAGAACAATTTACTTCAATTTTCCTTTAGCAAACCTGTTAAATTATGTAGTGAAATTTCAACCCTATTCAGAAAGTTAACACTAGTCAAAACAATAGTCAAACACCTCCTGTGAAGCTTGGTCAAAAGCAATCAAAATCAACATCCAACAATGGTCAAAGTCAACACAAAACAACCACAAATATTTTGTTCAAACTCCATCAACCTACTGTCAAACAAGCCAGTGATCAAGGTAGGTCAAATAGTCCATAAAATCCTCGATTTCTATGCCAGTCAATGTGGCCTAAGAAAATCAAAATTATGCCCCAAAAACCACAGTCAAAACTATCAAAACCTCCTCGGTCAATAGTGGTGAAGCTATCCCTGAGGTTTGAAATTCGGCCTCTACTTTCTGCCTAGAAATTTTGTCCTCCTAACCACACGTGAGGGAGAGTGAGAGAGAGAGAGAGAGAGAGGTTGCGCAAGATATACAAATTAATCTAATGAAGAGATAGAAATATGTGTGAGTGATGAATGTCCAAATGAGATGTGAGGTCTCTTGTATTTATACACTTCGTTGTGGGTGAAGAGACACATCCATTGGGCTTCTTTGGCATACATAATGATGAAGCCGATTTGATCAATTTGCACACGAGTGGTCATAGATACAAAATCACACTTCTGCTTGTCTGAATGAGATGATTTTTAGATCAATTTTGGTCATCTTGAAGAGAGGAATTTAATGCAAACATCATCTCCATCAAATGAGTCGTCCTTAGGTTGAAATTGGTTATAGTTTCCAATTTTAACATTTTCCCTTGTCAAATGGTCAAATCCTAGTTATGTCTCATGAAGGATCTATAATTTCACCTAGAGTAGCCAGGTCCTCTTTATAGCTCAATATGGATGAAAGATGTAACTAGGTGAGGGTTCTATAATTGAATTTAAAGAGGTTAGGTACATGTTATGGCCAATATAGCTGAGATATGTTGGTCGGTAAAGCTTATAAAAATAAATAAAAAATTGAAGCAATAACTCGTACAAAATAAAGAAATATATATATATATATATCTATATATATATATATATATATAATTATATTTTTGTTTCCTTGTCTCTCTCCAAGTTTAATAAATCTAAGGTTAAAATGCCTTTATGTTTTTCAATCATTCAACTAGAAATGAGTTGAATTGAATCTATCACTCACATCAACATTTGTTGTTGTTGTTTCTTTATACATTTACCTGTAAGAAGCCTCTTCCTATCCCTCATTCTTTTAACAACAAGAGCTACCAAAACCACGAAAACTATTTTAATTATGCTTAGAGCATCGAGATTACGATTTAGTTCATTTTTAGAAAGAGGATAATTATGGGAAGCAAGAAAAAGCTTATGGACAATGATTTTTTTGGTAAATTGCTTCTCAAAATGGTGTTATTGATGTCTCTTAGGAAAAATTCATGGCTTTTCAAGTTGTTGGTTTTTCCATGTCTTTAGAGATATTTTATTCATGTGGTTTGAATAGTGTTCCAACCATAGCGCTCTTCCTTTACGATGGTAGTAATTAGAACATTGTACAATAGTGTTAAGTATAATAAATAGTCCCATCCTCCAATGGTATGCACAGTAGTGTTGAGGGTACACTAGTATTTGTGGAGGAGAGAGATATGGTGCTATGGGGTACATTAGTGCCCTCTTTTCCATATATTATCACAAGTTCACAAATAAAAACTCACTCTTCTTTTTACCTGGATAGGGAAATGATAACAGCTTTGTATTTTATAGTGACAAGGATAATTATGTATTGGAGCTAGGCCTTGAGCCCTTCAATGAATCCATTCCTTTACCAGCATGACCATCTTCCATTGGTAATGGAGTTCAATTTTTGAACCGACATTTGTTTTCAAGACTGTTTCATGATAAGAAAGCATGCAACGACTGTTGTAGATCTAACCCAGAAATATAGCTCTGATACCACTTGTTGTAGATCTAACCCGGAATATTATAGATCTGATATGAAAATATAAGATAATGCAAATAAACCCAAGAAATAAGATAGAAATGAGTCTTTATTATCAAACCCTTATGGTAGGGAAACACCATACATTCACTCCTTAAGGAAGGAGAACACTCCACAAGCCATATGCTTGTTCATACAAGATTACTTCTCTTCATGTCTCTCCATGTGGAGTCTCTAGCCTCTATATAGGCCTCATAAATACAATACCATGGGTCATTACCATGGTTTCCTCATACCAACAACTAATACCATGGGCCCCTTACATTATTATTAACTACTTGTGGTCCCTTACATGACATGGGTTAACCACCTTATTTATTACTATGGCCCATCCCATTATTACATTATTACCTTGGGTACCTCCTTCAGTGCCCCATATTACCCCCGCTAGGTACATAACATTCCACCCCCCTTAGCATGTTTCTTCCCCGAAACATGAGAAGAACACAAATAATAAGATCTACTCAAAAGTGTAGTCCACTGATACCAAGCACGTGCATCTAGCCATCCAAGAGAAAGGTGAACCCTCGATCTCGCCGGTGCCTTGCTCGCTTGAGATGGAAGTTGACCGTGGCCGCTCTTTTGTGTTGAGGTGTAGCAGGTGGATCGTCTCTCCTTTGTATCTGTCATGTGACTCCTTGGTTGCCATCTTGACGGTTGTCTTGCGGGGTGATGTGGGTGATGATATGTTGAAGTTTTAACCCACGATGGCTTTTGCTTGACTTCACCCTGTTGTAGGGTCTGTTGTGGTGTCTTCTTTTTCAATATAACTTCAGCCACTGAACCCTCATCAGATGTGTCAGTACCTGTTACCTTTTCGGCTTCAGCCTCTGTTTGTGTTTGACTATCGACCATCAACTGCTCGTCATCTGATATTTCAGTCCTTGTAACATCTTCTGCTTCAACCTCCTTGGACTCTGCTTGCTTATTAATGGAAATATCCTGTAATGTAATTTTCTTCTTTTTATACCAGAGCTTCAGGAATTTCTTCTGCACAGTAATATTTATAGTACCCACTAAGTCCATCCAAGGGTATCCCAAAACAACATCCATGTTATCCATATCTGAAGCATAAAAATCACCATGAAACACATATTTATCCATAAAAATCTTCAAATCCTTGTACACTTGAACATCCTCATTATCAAGCTGTGTATGTTCAATTTGTTTTACTGGGACTTGCAATTTCTTTGCTAAGTTGACATTTATAAGATTTTGTTTGCAACTCGGATTGATAGACACAATGATTTTCTCCTTCTGAATCAATCCATGAACCTGCAATACCGAGATACCAACCAAAAATAACCCTTTTGGTCCCTTGGTTTCCTTCTTTCCTGTCAAAATAACAACTTTGCTAGGCTGTGTGTCTGTCTGTGTGTGCTTATCCACAAGATTTGATTTACGGTCAAAGCACTCTATAAGAGCTTTGGCAAATTGGGTCCAACTCGCAAAAGGTCTATTGCGACGTTGATGCCATTCCGCCCATTTCCTTCGTTCATTGTCCAAGTACATGGTCCTCACTCTCAGCTTAGTCCAATCATCTTGGAGACGATTCAATTTGAAATACTGGTCCATTTTTGCTAGCCACGCGGACGGTTGAGAACCGTCAAATTTATACAGCTCCATCGAATTCTGATCTAGGCCCGCCATCACAAAAATATTGGTGAAAAATTGAAATGGTCACACATCCGTCAATATTGCTCAGAATCTCTATTATAACCTGTTTTAGAAATGGAACAACCACTCTGCATCTACCCATGTGGTAGAAATCTTGATCCAGGCACTTGAAATTTCAGATCTGCGCTGCTATTCTCCCGCCGTCACCTAAAATTTCTGAAAAAAGCGTTGATTTTAAATCAGCGATATCTCCCTCATTCGGACTCCGATTCACCTGATTTTTTTTTTTAAATTGTGTGTTTTTTCACAAAGATTTCAGATCTGCAATTAGATGTTGTAGATCATGCACCAGGACGTCTAGATCTGCGCCAAAAATTTGCTGCCCTGAAAAATTATCTGCAACCCTACTGATTTTTAAATCAGCGATATCTCCTTCATCCGGACTCCGATTTGACCGATTTTTTTTTTGAAATCGGCTATTTTTTCACAAAG
>APFE030338586.1:294668-305339 GCA_000404065.3 Pinus taeda
CAAAGCCATATGCTTGTTCATACAATATTCCTTGACATCTCTCAATGTGGAGTCTCTAGCCTCTATATAGGCCTCACACATACAATACCATGGGTCATTACCATGGTTCCCTCATACCATCGAACTAATACCATGGGCCCATTACATTATTACTAACTACTTGTGGTCCCTTACATGACATGGGTTAACCACCTTATTTATTACTATGGCCCATCCCATTATTACATTATTACCTTGGGTACCTTCTTCAGTACCCCATATTACCCCCCCTAGGTACATAACAACGAATGTTGGATTTCCTTCAAGTACACAAATACCACAACCATGTCATTCTTATTTCCTTGGTTAATATATTGCATCATTGTGTTTGATACTCAATTCATTACTCTTCTAGGTAAAATAAATATTTATCAAATAATAGAAAAGGGTGCTTTGGTTGTTTTAAAGATATATAATATGAATTCATTAAAATTTTACAGGGATATTTTCATTCTTATGTTTCTATTTGAATTCTTTAGAGAAAACTATATATTCAAATACAAACTCAAATAAAACTAAAATACAGAAGCCTAATTATGAATATGTTTCTCTCTCCACTACCTTGCAATGACGCTATTTTTTTTTTTCTGAATTATGTTTGAATTTCACTGACAATAACCTGGATTTATATATTGCTTTTATCACCAAATTGACATCACGATAAATATACGAATATCCCATAAAATATGACTTAAAGATGATTCAAATAATCTCACCTTTAGGTTAAGGATGTGGCCAAGTGATTTCTGAGGTGTGAAATTTTATTAGAGGCATTATTTATTTGTTTGTTTTGGTTAGAAAATGGTTTTCTCTTGGTCTTATGTGACTTTCAATTTATCTTTTGTAGCATCTTGAGAAATGGGAAAGAAAACGTGTGACATTTATCTTGTAGAAATTGATGTTGAATGAAATGATACATAGTTTAACCAAGCTACAATCCACTTTGGTAAAGGTAGAGGAACATCTTTAAAACTTAGTAAGAATACACCATATATAGAGTTTGAACATAAGTAATATATGGTTTTTTTTTTTTGCAGATATGTTCTTTTTTCTACCCAAGATATCACGACAAGAAAAATATTGATATTGTAGAAATTGTTTGAGGATGTCATTGCAGTTGAGTTTTTTATATCCTACTTGATTGATACTTTCTCATGATAGGAAGACTTTAAATATGAATTAATATGTTATTGAAACAAATCATATTCAAATTTTATAGGTATGAAGATAAAAACAAATTTCAATGCCTTCATTTGATTGTCACTTGACTCTCATGTCGGAAGGTTACAAGAAATGGGATTGGGAAAAGGATGGGGAGACAATGCAAAGAATGTCTTGGATATGAATAATTTGTTGTCGGAGATCCTTCGAGCACTTGAGCTACCGACTTCAGAAATGTTTCTAGTAGGGATTCCTATGGTTTTTAAAGTTGTGATTGTTTCACCTCATCTTCATTTTGGCAATCATATGTTTTAGGAATGCGATACAAGACATCGATGGACATGCAAACAATTTTTTTATAATTGTAATGTCCATTCCATGATATCTCCTCTATATTGTTTGATTGTTTTGAACGTTTATTTTGATTTTGTTGTCTTTTAACTATGAAATTGAAAATACTTAGTATCATGTCCATTTAAACAACAACCAAAGTTTGAAGATGAAATTAGTATTACACGATATTGATTGAAATCCTTTTAGTTGTTTTGTGTTAAAATATTTCCATGAATATTAGAAAAATTTGCTTTCATGTTGTTATTTGAGCACATATTGGTTATATAATTGGCCAAGTTCATGCGTTAGAGAATGAAATGTTGTGGCAAGTAAAATGAAAAGGATTATACATCATACCTTAGATTATTTATTTTCACAAGTTATCTGCAACTTGAGTATTTTAAAGTGTAACTTCGTTGGCATGATTGTACCTAAGCTTTCCCTGAAGGTTGAATACTAAGTTACTAAGGTGTTCTTTTCTATAGTGAAGTTTTATTTTCATTGTTTACACAGGTCATCTGAAGAAAACTTGTTTGAGTTTCTTACTTTTATGGAGAAAATGGCTTTGACATTGTTGATGTTGAGGTATATGTCATATAAATCCTTTATAGTCTACTTTAATTTATATTCCAGTGTTCATCTTCTTTCATGTCCTAAACTATGTATTGTATCTTCTTTTGTTTTCAAAAAAGGAACTCAGTATTGATGGTAAGAAGCAGGAATTGAAGAAAGAGGAGAACAATAACATTGGAGTGACAAATGAAAAGAGAGAGAGAGAGAAGAGACTCAGTCTAGTGATACTTTTAGAGCCATTACCCCACATAAGACACACACATAGAAATTGATGGCCAAGTCTTCAAAATTGCTGAATTCACTTGCAATGCCTTGGCAATACAATGATAATATTCTGAAGTGATGAAAGAATATCTCATGTGTAAATTGTAGTCTAACCAATATTAAGTTGGAAACTCATATTGTAATACTTAACATTTCATATAATATAATTTGTGATTGAAATTATTTATAGTTGCACTTGATACTGTTTAGTATTGTAATTAACATATGCAACTTTATGTTTTCATATTAGATGAATATGCACATTATATGATTTTTTGTTTTGTTTTGTTAATTTAGTCGCAAAATCATACTAATTAATTTATGTTGATTAATAACGAATATATAAAATCAATATAAAACTACTAAATTAGTCATCATATTGATTAATGATGAACAAAAATAAAATGAATATACAACTAAATTAGTCATTTATAACAATTATTAATGAAAATAAATAAATGAATATAAACTACCAAATTAGTTGTTTATATAATGAATATGAAACTACCAAAAAAAGATAAATGACTATTGAAAATGATAAATTTATGATTACAAATGATAAATAAATTTTTCATATATACGACTATTAGTAGCTAATTTACAGTATCTTATAACATGAACAAAATTTATGAATTTCTTATTGTTATCATAATTTTATTTCCGTACCCTTTGTCAGAATGGCTATAGTTTTAGTAACAATAGTCTATTTATTTTGTCTCTTAAGGGACAATTACTGGATTTTGTTTAGGGTCTTTCATATTTCAATTCTAATTATTTCAACTGTAATACAACCGAGATAGGATTTGTTTCTTTTGTTGGTTTTGGTCTCTGCCTTGACGATTTTGGATGTGGTTTATTCTATATTATGACAATGAGATTTGAACATTATTTATTTTGATTTTTTTAATTTTCTTCTCCAATTGAAGCTCTCAGAATTTGGAATATTACTATACAAAAGGAAGAAAATTAGATTAATTTATTTCTGGGATTGAAATGTTGGTTGTAGTAACAAGATATTTCCTTCTTCCAAACATTTATTTAATATATTGAATTTTTATGTTAGTCCTAGCACTAGCGTGCTTTATAATGAATTGAGATAACTAGTTTATTTCGTTTTGTTTTGATTTGGACCTAGTTTTTTTTCTACCTATATATATGATAGTGTTAAAAAAATTTATATTCATTTTAACAGTGTCAATTTTGGTTATTTTCATTTTTATTTTCCTTTTTCAATTCTCAGCAACAAGTGGGACATTGGTTATCTAAGACCTATGCACCACCCTTAGAGTGTTTAGCGAGGATTTTCCTTTCCAAGTTCTAGACTATTTTCAATAAGCTTCAATTTGTTGGCGTAAAGCTTAATTATAACACACAAAATCATCTTGTATTATTTATTATTAACATACCCTTAAACATTTTCATACATTCTTTAATACCTTTCAAAAATTAAGTCCCATATTATCTCTCTCTAGGGTCACTAGTCTTTTCTCATGCACCCATAACCGAAAAAGTAATTTATTTCAACTTTCATAGAAACTTTTGCTACTCAATAAAAAAATCAATTTTTTTCTTACAAAACCTGCCAAATACTTCAACACCAAAATTAGGAAGAATCTTCTATCTTCTTAAGTAACACTAACTTCCACAAAATGATTACATTTCTCATTATAACACACAATGTTTTGTAAAAGAAACAAAGAAAAATAAACATCATAAAGGAGGTTGTATGTGCTTATCCATTATGTCAATAAAGTCAATCTGGAAAGACCCCACCACCCAACCATAAAACTTGCAATCACGTTCAGTCTCCCCACAAGCTTTCTACCTTCTAGATTGTTTAGAAACCAAATCTTTGAGACAATTTGTTTGTAAACCTCACGACTACGCCAATCCATTCCATAACTCAATACTCAATGATATTTCCCAAGGGTTACACTAGTTCTATGTCCATCTCAAGAACACCTTAGGCTCACAGTGTCCTGCCAACATTCACAACATCCTATGAAAGGTACTGAATTTCCAATATTCTTCTCTCTTCATCCTCCAGCCTTGATCTCCCATCCTTATATTTTCCAACTGAGATAGGGTTTTTTTCCATCTTTAGGGGGAGAGAAAAAATATAGTTATTTCTAACTATTTGAAGGTTTGAATCTGTTTTATTTATTTTTTGTCCTTTCCCATGACTTCCAAAACATATCCTAATTTATTTCCAAATTAAAATTGTATTTTAACATAGAGTTTCACTAGGCCTCTTTCACTAAGCCATGAGTTATTAAGTTTTGAAATGTAAAAGTAAACCAAAGTAAATAGAGAGATATTCATATTATCATATTCATCCTTATTATCATTCCTTCTTATTATGTTACTGGGGTGTTACATATTCACTTTTCTTTTCCATTTTAACTTAGGGTGATGCTTCATCCTTATTGTCAATTTTGTTTTTATTCTTCATATTTCACTATTTACCCTCTCATGATTATCCAAGTATGGTTTTCTGTAATATCCACATCTTTTTTATTTTTTTCTATTAAACTAAATTTTATTATTTTTCAATTCAATTATAAACAGTAATTTCATTTTTTTCAAAAAAAATAATACTTGGTATTTTTATATCTACCAGCCTAGATTAACCTCAGATCTATGAAGTGGCAAGAGGGATCAAATACCTCTAGGTGTAAACCTCTTTTCTGAGTGAAAAATGAGGAAAGTTTTGCACCTTGAGAGATTTGATCCCTCTCAATGCTTGATAGATGCAGGGTTAAGATAGATATAGGTTGGTTATAAATACAATATAATATATATATTTGTATCCATGTGTCTCCTTCTTTCCATATCACCCCTCAAAATCACACACTCTCTCTCCATATATATTTATCTCTCTTCCCCTTATCACTCTTTCTCTTTCCATTCTCTATCTCTCTTCCCATTCTCTCCCTCTCTCTCCCCCTCTTTCTTCCCTCCCATTTTCCTCTCTCCCTCGCTCTCTCTCTATCTCTCCCTTGTCACTCCGTCTCTCTCTCCACCTTTCTCCCTCTATGTCTTTCTTCTTTCCTCCCTCTCTCTCCCCTCCAATTCCATCTCGCTCTCCTTCTCTCTCTTGAGTCTTCCCTGTCTCTTCCTTTCTGCCTCTATTTATCTCTCACCTCCCTTTGTCTCTCTCCCGCATCACTTGTTCTCTCTCTCTTCCCTTAAACTTTGTCACTATCTCCCTCCCTCTCTCCTTCTATTTCTCCCATTTATCTAGGTGTCTCACTCTCTCTATTCCCCTTCTCTCTCTATATCTTTCCTCTCCTCTTCTCTCTCTTCCCTCCTCTCCTATCTCGCTCACTCTCTTTCCATCTCTCGCTTCTCACTCCCTTTCTATCTCCACCTCCATCTCTATATGTCTTGGTTCTCTCCTCCCTCTCTCTCCCCCTCCAACTCGATCTCTCTCTTTCTCTCTATCCCCTCTGCTCTCTCTCTCTCCCTTCCTCTCTCTCCATCCCCTCCTCTCTCTCTCTTTCTCTCCCTTCCTCTCTCTCCCCATCTATCCCACCTTCCTTTCCACCCCCCCCTCCCCACCCCACATTCTCTCCCTCTCTGTCTCCTCCCTTTGTCACTATCTCCCTCCCTCTCTCTCTCACCCCCCACCTCTCTCCCTCTCTTAAATTTGACCCCATTGTATTGTGTTTAAGAAAGTATCTAAATTAAAAAAAAACTGAATTGATTGTAAAATGTTAAACCCATAGTTTGGATCAATCATGTCAAAGAAAAAATAATAATGAAAAACTTAAAAGAATCATGCACTATCTTTCATCTATTATTCTTAGTTAATATTGATCTATGTTGGTTCTTAACAATATTATTTATATTATATAAATTTCGCATCTTTATATATAAAATCATTCTAATTTTTTATTTTATTAAAACCTTGATTAAATTTTTGTGTGAATAATTTTAGTAGGTGTGAGGATGGAGGGTCTATATATATCTCAAGTGTAATTATAACCCTTTTCCTTTTATATTCAATTAAAAAAATGTTACAAAATTAAATTAAATTAAAACTAAGAATATTTTGATTGTAAAATAAGCTATGGCTTTTGGGTTTGTTGTATTGATAAGCTATAGTATTTCCCCATGGTATTGTAACAAAGCCTATTTACAAAGTTAATAATATCCATGGTAAAGTCGGAGTGGAAATCCATGGTTAAAACTCTTGTCACGTTGTTATAAAATATTTTAATTCTGAAATAAGTTATGATTTTTGGGATACCATCGTTTTCGTCCATGGTATTATAACAACTCATATTCATAGGTTCATAATATCAATGGCAAAGTGGGGTGAATATCCATTCTTAAGAATCTTGTCAAATTGTTATAAAATATGTTTTCTATGAAATAAATTATGTATTTTTTGGCACGTGGTGTTGATAAGCCATAGCATTGGCTCACGGTATTGTAACAAAGTTTATTTACAAGTTAATAAATCCATGATAAAGTGGGGATGGATATCATAGTTAAAAATCTCCTTATATTGTTATAAAATATTTTGATTGTGAAATAAGTTATGTTTTTTGGGCATGTGGTAATCATAATCAATGGTAATAACCCATGGTATTGTAACAAAAAGTTAATAATTTCTATGTAATCATAATCAATGGTAATAACCCATGGTATTGTAACAAAAAGTTAATAATTTCTATGGTAAAGTGGGGGTGAATATACATGTTTGTCATATTTCTATAAAATATTTGGGTTGTTAAATAAGTTGTGGTTTTTGGGCATGTGGTATTGATAAGACATGGTATTGCGTCATGGTATTGTTACAAAGCATGCTCACAAGTTAATAAGAAAACTAAAATAAAAAATGAGTTTTACTATTTTTATTACTTTTAACTTTCTATTTATTACTTTTAACTTTTTATTCATTACTTTTAACATTTTGTTATTAATTGTGCCAACCTTTAAATGTTTACACTCATCTCTTATATTAATTTTATTTTTTATTATTTTTAAATTTAGTTGACATTTAAAAAAATCTCCATACTTGCATTATACCTACACATTTACCCTATACGTTATAGAGGGCACGCAATAATTACATGTAAAAATAGATGACTAATTAGTTTCATCTATTCACACCATTACATTCATCTATTCACACCATATTCCACTATTAAACACCATGTATCATTGATTTCTTTGATTGTTATTAATGATTTGTAGCTTTAAAGCCATTATATCAAGTATATAGTACATATGAAGAAAATAGAGATGTGATGAATTATATTATATATATATATATATAATAATATATATATATATATATATATATTTTTATTAAAATTTGTGCACGAAAGTAATAGTTACTTAAGAAATGAGTTATAATATGTTCTTTTTATCAGCTCCTTTAAGTAGCTTTAAATAATGGCATAATTAGAAAAATACTAAAAAACCAACCTCTTTCCAATAAAAGTAGTAGGCCTAAGTTTCGAAACTAAATGATCTATTTTTTAGGCCTGTTTTATGAAAAATCCATTTCAACCCAGATTTGGGGACATGAATAACAAACCAACCTCTTTCCAATAAGAGTAGTAGGCCTAAGTTTTGAAACTAAATGATCTATTTTTTAGGCCTATTGTTTTATGAAAAATCTATTTCAACCCAGATTTGGGAACATGAATAACTCATGATCCAGATCACATGTTATAAATTTCCCCACTGCCTTAAAGATGTCTTCAACCCAAGAAAAGAGAGAGATAAAACTCAATCTGATCAAATGGGTGTGGATGGGATTTCCACCTAAGGATTAAATTCTAGAAACCAATAAGTAACAAACAAACCTGGTGCCCATGAAGTAAGGACCGTACTTATAGGTCTAGTCTGTGTATTCTTTATTTCCAAAAAAAAATCATAATACCTATTTCCAACATAAAAAAATGTTTTATGGTTCGTGATTTACCGACCTTCCACAACTTTATAACTTAGCCACTTAACAATGAACTTTCTCATAAACCCTTTTTCCTTCCAGAGCTCCACATTCTTTTTTTTCTAAAAAGGTAAGCCCTAACTTTTCATTTTTTTCTTTCTTCACAAATTTATTTAAGACACATATTATGCGTAACTGCTAATACCAGAACTTGAGAATCATAGATGCGATAGACTAGTAGGTCACTCTTCAAAGCGTAGAGAATGCAACGAAGAAAAGTTGCGGGGCCTGCACTACTAAGGAATTGAGAAATAAAGCTTCAATAGCACACAACACGTCCAAACGAGATTTTGACGGTAGCAAGGGTTTCACTATAAAATGTAGGGAGCGCATTGGAACAGGGCCAAGGGTCCTGAACAACGACAACCAATGAATACAACCGGTAATAGTTCTTTGAAATTAATGTTTAATGATATCTAGGGATCCTGCAATAACTCGTGAGACCTACAAACAATTTCTATGAAGGCTAGCGAAACCCTAGCCACGTAGGGAAAGGTAGCAAATATTCTCTAGTTAATTTATAATTCTTTTTATTTTTATATCTAAACATAGATATTGATGGTTTTTAATATCTTTTAAGGAAAAATATTAAGAATAGTTTTTGTTTTCTTAATTTCAATTTCTACTTTCCTGAAGTCATATTTTTATACTAAAATATATATTTTCTACACTTGTTTTTGTATATTTTTATGATAATGATGGTTAATGTCTACTGAGACCAAACTCTATCTGATCTAAAGAAACAAATTATTAAATTATTTAGTTTGATTTAAGATTTTATTCCTATGCTCAAAAAGCTTGGAGAGAAACCTCCCAAGCTCACTAGAATTTTGACATCATAAAAGGCTAGGAAGGTCAGTATTGCAACAAAGATTATGAAACTGAGATCTAATGTGGTTGTATGTGGGGCAGTCTAAGAGGAAGTGGTTTTCATACTAGTTGTTCCTATTCTCACAGAGATGGCAGATCCTTTCCATCCATGGTGTTTTAGGAACTGCCGAACGACCTGTTTCACTATGGAGCTCATAAGAGTTCATTCTAATCTTTGCTATATTAATTTTCTTCTTTGAGCTAGTTAAAATAGAGAGATACTTTTGATCTTCTAGAGTGGGGTTGATCACTTTCTTATAATAACCTAATTTTCTTTCAGTTGCTAAATGTTTCTCACACCACATCTTTTCTTTGAACTTAGAAGTAACAATATTTTTAATGTTATTAATGTTTTGCGATGCATCATTCTCGTTGATCTCCCAATGGTTTAACCAGGCCCTTATGTCTTTATACCACCCCCGCTTGAACCTTAGGTGGTTTTGGTTGGAATTTAAAGCTAGCTTAGGAAGTCTATGGTCTCCTATGTTATTGAATTTGTGCTTGTACACCAGAAGCCTAGTCATAGCATAGGGGAAAGACCTACTTCTATAACGAGAATAGGATAGGGTGTATTGCTTTTAATTTTCAGGTTATATGTTATAAAATGCTTCTAGATTTGCTCAATCTTTCTCCATAATTCTCTAGAAAACAACCGTATAAGATAACAAGAGTGACTAAAGTTTCAAAGACGAACTTATTTTTATCTCACATTACAAGATTTGTCGTTTTACAATTATTTTCAAGACCAAAAATAAACTTTCCACCTCCATTAATCCTTTTCTTTCTATAAATATTACTCTTTAAAAAAATCTACACTCTTTTTGTATATTCTGATATTTTATTTCCATAAATATTATTCTTTAACTATTTTTTATTATTGTTTATTTAAATTTATATTTCATTTTTTTTTTTTTCACTTTATATAATTTTTATAGCTCTTCTCCCATCCCAGCCCTTGTTTTTACTCATTTTATATATTTTTATACTCTTCTCCCATCCCGAAGCCCTTGTTTTTTACTCATTTTACACCATTATTTTATGTTTTATTTTATCTTCATATTTTTAATTTTCACTCACTTACCTTTACTTTTTTCTATCATTTATTATTCTAATTTTGTTGTTATCTCTCTTTTAATATTATTCATTGTATTTCTTCATTTGTTTTTATTAAACTATATTTTTATCCTCTTTCAATTCCACCTTAAACACTAATTTTCTTTGCTTTTAATATTCATGCCCGTACCCCCTGTAATTATATAAGTGCTTTTCTTTGCTTTTAATATTCATGCCCGTACCACCTGTAATTCTATAATTGCTTGCATATGTTTTACCAAAACTACGTGTTCTCTTTTATACAAGTAGGTAAATATATGAACAATTATTTTCATATACTCTACCATTTATATGGCAAAAAAGCAAAACATGTAAATTTACGGTATCCAATATATAAACAAAATTATAAT